>JAOEGS010022532.1:0-29666 GCA_025447755.1 Corythornis vintsioides | reverse complement strand
TCGGGCAGGGGGGTTGGACTAGATGATCTTCTAGGTCCCTTCCAACCCCTAATATCTATGAATCTATGAATCTATGTATAGAACACAGTGTAGTATGTATTTCTGAGTGCAAGAGAATTCCTTAGGATGCACAGCATCAGATTAGGCCATAAGAATATAAGAACTATTAAACGTTTCTAGTTGAAGTTGCTTGGGAAGTTCAGTGCTTGCTCAATCCTGAGTTTTTCACAATACAACAATGCACAACATGAGGCAAATTAAGTAAAAGTTAATGTATGTAAACAAAGCCTAGTTTATCAGATATTTGAAACAAACAAGAAATAAAACCTCAAGACTTCTGGTAGATACTGTGCATGTCCTGATATGTATGGAGAAATACCCAAATTAAAATATTGGTTTATAGTCATAACATTGTCTCATTTATTTATTCATAGCTCATTCTTTATGTTAAACTCAAAAAATCAGTTTGGAAGACCTTTTATTAATCAGGGTGTTGTCTTCACTCTCTTAAATTTTGCTGTCATCACGTGGTAAAATCCTGGTAGTGAGGGTAAGACATCTTAGTTTATGCAAATGTCTCACTAAGAAGTCTTGTTTGTATCTTGATTTAACTTTAAACTTAAATCTTCCAAGTTGTCTTTGCTTTGCTATGCTGTAATTTTCAACCAGTGCATTTTCATTTATTACACAGTGTATTTTGCCAAATGAAGGTGGAGTATAAAAGTAGCTTTACTGTCCTATAATCTTAGTGCTGTTCAGTTGAGGAAGAAACCTGTAGTGATATCCTGAAGTTTAATAGGTCTACATGTTATTTTGCTATTCAGTTCTCAATTATGAACTTATGTTAGCAAAAAATATTACATCTTTTCTGAGAGAGGGTGCCATTAGTTACTGGATTCACAGCTTCAAAAGCTGAAGCAGGAATCTGTGTGGATTGGGTAGATATCAGGTGGCCAAATGTGAATATATCCACCTGTAATGTGCCAGACACATAAGAATAATCCAGATTTTGGGATATGGCAATGATTTTCCAGCAGAGAGAGGTCAAAAGAATTCCCCTGAGTTTAATGTTTGTAAACATGAGTTCCATATTTATAATGTTTGATTTTTGCATTTGAAAGCCTGTACAAAATATACTAGGTACACAAACTCCAGGAGTTGTACAGAAGTGATGGTCCTTACATTGTACTTTAATTACTAAGGACTTTGCCAGGATCCTCTAGGTGCTTTTGCTAAAGCTGACATAACTAATTGTTAAGAAGGGAAGGTGTGACAACTTATCTTGAAATGGATGAGCTGTCTTTCAAACCCTGTCAGAAAACAGTCCACAAAGACTTTCAAAACTATGTGGTAGTTCACAAGGTATTTTCTTGAAGAATCTATCTGACTTATGACAAATATTTTCTTATTTGCCAAATGTCACTTCAGATAGCAGTTCAATATTGCAAAGAAGTCTTTTTTTTGAAATGGATCTAAGAAACAAGTAGATTGTAGTAAGCCTCAATTAATTCCTAATGCTGTAAGTAGATGTAAGAGCAGTGCTGTACATAAAATTGTTCCATGCCTTGAAGTAACTTAAGGCAGGCAGTTGAGGATACTAGATTAATTGCATATCTAATATTACCAGGCTGAGTTTGCTTAATTTGTATTTTAGGTTAATTCTGTTGTGTTTTATTTATAAGCACATCCAGGTTGATAGGCTGTTCTAGTTTTTCTGTCAGTTCTGCTGAGAATTACTGGGTTTTTTTAGTTGATTTGTCTGGGCAGGTTTAAAATCTGATAAAGGAAGAAACCTAACTGTTCTCTTGACAGTATTCTGCAGTCTGATACCTTATAGAACTGCTGATACCTTATGGAAGTGTATTGGACTAGCATAATGGTTTATAACCATGAACTGCTCTTCTTTCTTCTCAATGTTAGGACGTCTGGCATGGCTTGTCTATTTTGTGGGTACTTTTGTGGGAGGACGATTAACATACACTAGTACTAATGAACATGATGCTATGGATGGAGAACTATCCTGCCGGTAAGTACTGCTTGTTTTTCATTCTCTTTTATATATAAATAATGACATTTAGTATCAGCAGGTATTTTGACTTTAAATATCTCAATTTTTGTCCAGTTCTTGGATGGTGTGTGCTTGAGGACTGTACTGACTTTCTGTGGATTGAGACAATTTGACTGGCTTTGCTCTTTTCCTGAGTCATCAGCCTGAGCAGGGATTAACGCTATCATTTCAAAACTTGGTTTCAGAGGAAGGGAAGAGAATGAAAAGCAAATATGTCTCTTAATATAAGCAGTGTTCACATATCCCCATATAACTATGTGGTTTCATTTATGTGTTGTATACAACTGTTAATTTTTTAATGGTCCTGAGTTATGGCTGCTCTTTGCTGCACTACTTCCTTTACACTAATTATTGCAAGTGAAGAAGTGCATAGAAACTGCTGGTCAACCTTTGAAAATTTGGATTATTTTTAGATTAGCGCTGTGAATAAAAAAGAAGGCTCTAGATTTTAAAATGAGCATGCTAGTAGTGTCTTTCTGCAAGATTTAGGGCTATTGTGCACTAGTGGTTATTGTGAGTGACATGTATTCCTTGTGGCAAATACAAAGTATGTGGCAAGTACTTAATCCTTGTTTTCACCCAGAAGTGGGTTAAAAAAAGGTGTGCGTGTGTCTATCCTGTTATTTACATCCACTAGCTCATGTATGAAAAAGGGCATACAACTTAGAATTGGATACAAAGCTTCACATTTCCTTCTTTGTTGCTTGCTTTTCTAATCTACCCTGGGGCTCTGTGGTGTTAGCAATCTTCCACTATGTTTTTATTAAAAGTGAGAGGTTTTAATATAAAGGCTTACAGATGAAGTAGCTACTGACTTGTAATCCAGTGACTATATATTTCAGAATTGGCAAAAGGTGAGAGTAATTTTTTTGAATTGCTAGGGAATTAGGATTTCAAGGAATACATAGAAGAACATGGGAAATTAAATAAAGGAATATGCCTTAAAAAAAAAAAAAAAAAAGAAAGGTATTACATTTTCTTAGCTGATACAGGCTGAAATTGATTCTTTGAAATCAGTCCTGGAAAAATGGAGATATATACTAGTAAGGATTTAGGTCAGAAAATACATTCAGTTCAGTTGTTTTAGGAGAGACAGAAATGGAAAATGAGACAGTGCATTATATACTATATATGTAAACTCAGTTCTAATTACAATACTTTCAGTTTCCAGGGAACTTGAACAGCTCTTATCTTGCACTTGCAGTTTGAGACCATGCTTCTCAAATTTATTTCTTACTGGAATTGATGCTCTTAGAAGAAAAAAACCCACCAAAACATTTTATAAACTTACCACAGTATAACAGAGGCATTCACGAAAGTTTCAAGTGACAAAGTAATTAGAAAAGTACTATGTTGATATTTATGTTTAGCACAATTAACATATAAACAAAACATAGTTCTAGAAGAAACTTAGTCAAAAAATTGCTGATGGGTTCCTAAGTAAGTTACCTATGACAACATCATTTAGCTTGAGAATTCTTCTTGAAAATGTTTTTGCTTTTTTCTGTCATTAAGGGTTTTTCAGCTGATATCTTTGATGGATGCCCAGTTACCTCAGTCTAGTAATGAAAAAGTAGAACTGGCAATTCTGTGGTTCTTGGATCAGTTCCGTAAAACGTATGTGGGAGACCAGCTTCAGCACACCTCAAAGGTAAATATTTGCTGTAAACCACAACATTTGATATAAGAAGCCTGTGCAGAAATTGACCTGACAGTATATCTTAGATAGAAAAGCTCTTGAGCTTAGGTGGTGGCTGATTGCCTAAATGAAGAGATAGATGGATGGAGAGGTAACTTGGGACTGTGATGTTCATCTGAACAGGCTTCCTACCACGTGTGCATTTAAGTTCTGGCACGCAAGGAGTTAATATTTTAACAGCTATGTTCATTAAACAATTTTCTGCTACTTTGCATTTCAATTTTTTATTTCAAACGTTTAGCTGGTTTCTGCTATATTGTGTTATATTTCACAGCTGGGTACACAAGATTTATTCTTTTAATAGTTCTGTTCTTCTGACAGTTACTCATTGCTGTGGTTTCCACTGTATTTCTCACAGTACTCTGCTTTTCTGCATTTTAAATAGGGAAGCGGGAAAAGCAAGATGCATTTTTTTAAGCAGCAGCAGTTAATTCACCTTAACTGTAGGGGACAGTCATAATATAGATGTTATAAAGAGAATGTCAGTAAGATGAGATCAATTGATCTTGAGAAAGACTGAAAGAATTTTGTTGCAGCCCCAAGCAAATCTTTAGCAAGAATTGTGACAGTGACTGAGATTTGGTTTTACTTGTGTAGCGCTCCAGCCTTGCTTGCTGCTGAACGGTCCCGATCTCTAGAATTCTTTTATCCCTTCAGGTTTGAACTGTACTTCAACTTTATTGAATGGTTCCTCACTTAATATTAAAAATAAAGTTTTACACTATACTGAATTACTTCTCTGCGAAAGCAGTGTGTTCAACTGTCAAAGCTGATTTGTTATTTTTAAATGTGGTGCACTGCTCTAAGTACAGAGTCAAAATGTACCTATGCTCCTAGTATTTTTATTGGGAAAACTTCTGCTGATGGCAATTCAAAGTGTACATGGCTCTACAGTAGTTGTTGTTCTGATCTGTAATTCCATGATTTTTTTTTTCTCTGAAATGTTGAGCGTTTTGATTTCACCTTGTATTCTGACTGATGAAGGTGTCACTGTGTGGAGAAGCCCTTTCAATGCAGGGTGTAACGTTGTTAGGGGAGATTGTTTACCTGAGCTTTTTATGTCCATCTTTAAACGCTTCTGCCAGCTTCCTATGTGTGTGGGTGAAGCAGTGGGCAAAAAAATGAATTGCATTATTTATACTTAATCACCTGGAGCTCCATTGTCAGTAGAAGAAAAGTATGAAATGAATTATTTCCCAGCCACACCAGAATTCAAAATTTATCCATCTCAGCAGTGTGCTTTGAATAACCATAAGACTACCTCTGCTATTGCTTCGTGTGTGGAGGGTTAAATGGTTAATTATTGAGTAAAATGTTGGCTGATGTTTTCATTTGATGTCTTGAAGAGTTTTGAACAGAATTAATCAACTTTTATTGAAGGGACATGGGGGAAACTGTAGGATGAATTTAAGAGAACAGTTTTGTGTTGGTTTGTTTTATTGTTTGTGGGGTTTTTTTTTTTGGGTTTGGTTTGTTTTTTTCCTCTTTTAAAGGGACATGAATCCAAGTGATAATGTATGGTATTTTATACTGCTTTGCTGATGTGTCTTGTATGGAACCAGGCTGAGAAAGTGGGAATTTTGCACGGCTTTGATCATATGTAGCAGCTTAAGGGGCGTTTTGAAATTCTAGCCCCACTCTAGCAAATCCATAGTTTATTGTAAATGCATTTTCCAAGTGTGGGTTTTGTTGGTTTTGTTTTTTTTTTTTTTTTAATGGTTTGATTACATTATCTACCAGTATAATTTAGTTTGCAGTCAAATTACACTTTTTTGTTTTGTTCTAGTAGGCCTGATAAAACAGCCTCTCATTTGCAGTGGTGGAATCCCGTGGTCTGTATCACATTATTTTACTGGGGCTTATAGCAAGAGCTGCAGTAAAAGCACCAGAGCACCCAGTGTTGGTGGTGGGTTTCTTTTAATTTTTAATAAAACAAAATGAGGTGTTTCTATACATTTTACAGTTAAGAGAAAGGCAGCAGGCAGCACTTGTATGATTCTTCTGGTTTATCCTGCTGTAGCAGTGAGCGTAGCAGCAGATGGCATTCTACCCTCACAGTTGTAAATTTTCCTATACCGTGTCTTGCTGGCAGCTATCTACAAATATGCAATAAAAAGGCTCACACTTGGAAGCAGAAAAACCAGACATATATCAAATGACTAAGTTAATACACATTTATATTAATACCCAGGATTACTTGAATTATTTTATTTACAGAACAGATAAGGGAAATTCCACATGCTTCAGCCATATTGAAATAATTTTTGAGAGTATTTCTCTATTTGATCATATGCTTGCATACAGAAAAACAGACAATGGTTAGAGAAGGCTGAAGAATCTAATGAAATGGTAGAACAAGTCTTCTGCATAAATATATTTTTTTCATTAATTAACTCATTCTTTAGTATGTGCATATAATAAAAGCAAACTCATTATAGAAAAAATAAAATTGTCTAGGTAAATTAATGCATTCTTATTAAACAGTCCACTGGGGCTTACTGTCTGAGCAAGCACAGCGAAACCTTGGAGATCTTTTCTATGATACTGTAATATACTTTTAGTACCATTGCATTTCCAATACAAAAATAATACATCAAGATACGGTCTTTTGCATCAGATAGACCTTTGAATGAAAATATATTCCTGTTGAATACTAAACTGGGTTCTCTGGCACAGTACAGCACTATTAATATCTATTTGTCTATCAATACATATTTTGTTTTAATGCTGATGTGACTTAGCCTTCACAGAGTCATCTTTTTGTGGCATATTGCTGATTTGTATGCTGATGCAGTAGCAGAAAATAAGTGGCTGGAAAAGCCACTGTGCTTCTCTGGAACTGTAGTCTCAGTTTCTGTCTGTGGTAGCTGTAGCATTTTCAGAGTGTGCTGCTGTTAGCTGCTGCTGTAAGGAGGGGAATAGCACATTGAAATCTGATTTCCTGACATGAAACACATGTTATTTGACAAAACATTGCTGCTTTGGATGAGCTTTTTTCCTTTGCAATATTCTTACCATAACAACACCTATACAATTATTTATATATATTTGCAAGTGGCAATAGATGGGAAGGAAATGATCACAAAGGACAGGATTTGAATTCAGAAAGATCTCCATATGCTGGAGAAATAACCTGGCAGTTTAAAATGCTGGTGAAACACTGTGCTTAGGCATGAAAAGGCAGACCTCTGACCAGGCTGTGTTACTTCAGAAAACACTGGAGTGCTTGCAGAGGTAAAACAAGAAAAATACATCTTCTTTTCTTGCACACAAGAAAAATACATCTTCGTGCCTCAAGTAGCAGGAATATTGTCTCAGGACAATAATTAATTTTTAAATATTGGGTTCTGATTGGAATTCAGCTGGAATAATGTGTCCACTTTTGGGCACCATGCTTCTGAGCAAACGTTAGACAAATGGTAGAGTATGAAAACACAAATAAGATACAGAAGATGATTTGGTTTAGCTTAGCAAATAGTATAGTGTGGTGGATCAAAAATGAAGGATGTCAAGGGTTGTTTTAGAAAAACTAGTGTTTTCAGTGCCCTCCAAGGGGAAGACTATAATTGGCTTAATTTGTAGCAAGGAAGACTCAGGGACAGCTTTTTAACTATACCAGTAATGGACTACTGGTGTGTACTGCCCAGGATGCTGTGGGGGCTTTTGATTTGCATCCAGGTATTCTTAATTCACTCTTCCATAAAGTACAGAATAAACCTGAAGTCCTCCTACTGGTCTAATCTCAAGCTTCATAATAAGACTGTTATAAATAGTGATGGTTGTTTGCTGTGGCTTAGCCAGTGAAAAGCAGGCTTAGTGGGGACATGAGCCATCTGCTTTCTAGTGGCCATCAGCCACCAATAAGGAATTATTTTGTTATTTCAGGATTTTATTTTAGCCTGGTATGTTTCAAGTAACTCATTACAGCCATTTTAAAAGGAAAAAAAGAGTATGAGTACTAAGAATGACAGGAATTACAGTATCTTTGAACACAGGGAGTTGGCAGAGGAGGCTTACTTCTTTTCCAGCTCAGAACATGAGTTTTCTCCTTTATTCCTGCTAAGGGAGATCTCTTCTTAACTATCCCACCACAGGTGAGACTTTCATGGGTAGCCTGCAGTTTAGAGAGACTGTCTATCTGGTGACATCTCCTCTAAGTTGTTTAATTTCCTATGGCAAGTGCCAAAAATAAGTTGTGGTTGCAAAGAATGTACTTTAGCTGCCTTTTTTTTTTTTTTTTTTTTTTTATTGTGGGCTATAAAAAGCAAAGTTGTCTCTTGATGAGCTGGTGCTGCTCATCAGTGCAAGTTTTTAACCTTGCTGTGGCAGGTAATAGTTCAACATTTTTGTACTTGGGACACTAATTTAGACTAAATAAGAATAAAAAGGCAAGACTTGCCAGCCAGGACCCCATCCTGCTTCCAGACACATCTGAGATTTGTCCTTGGAGGAGGGAAAAAGCAAGAGAAGGGGTTTGTAGCCTTCCCCCGGAGTGGTTCAAACTACATCTATTCCCAGCAACCCGAGGAAGAGGCAGGATCTGCAGTTGATGGCATGGGCAGGTGTATTTGGCTCTCTCTCTGGATCTGATTGGTAGCAAGACTTGGCCAAGTGTAAATCAAACTGGAAAGCACTGGATAAATTTTGCTGATTAATACATCACAGGAAATTTGACTTGGTGAACTTAATTACTAAAATTTCTCAAGTTAACTTAGAATTCTATCTTTAAACAAGATTAACACAACTTCATAATCTGAAGTCCTGGCACTTCTAACAGCGTTCAGTTTTTCATATCTACACAGCTTACAGTGATTTTATAAACAAGAATTTTTAAATGCACAATTAGGAGTTATTCCAACAATGTGCTCTTGAAAAAAAATGAGCGCATACAGAATTAAATTTCTTCTTAGAATTAGCTCCTTTGCATCTTCAGGTTTTGGAGGAAATGCTTTTGGTTAACATATTTTGTGTTTGAAAATAGAAGTATTTAGTAGATGATTACAGTGGTTCTGTATGTGAGGAATGACATTAAAAAAAAAAAATGTAATTACTAAGTGTTAAGTAGAGACTAGAATTATTTATCATGCCATTTACTGACACTCCAGCATCTTAGCAGAGATGAAGGATGATTTTCTCCTGTTTGTCATGTGTGCTCTGGACACCATGTGGTGCTCTTGAGCTAGAGTTACCCCTTGAGCTCACCGTGCTCTGGGTGCAGAGGTCAGAGCTCAAACCTGTCCCCATGGTAGGTCGGGGAGGCTGCTGAAAACCATGTCAGTGACAGCTAGTGTTTGAGGCTGAGCTGTGCTCTTCTGCAGAGCCTGATGACACGTTTTGTCTGGAGTTCTGTTGTCAGCTTTTATAAGCAGAGCAATTTTTTAGAAATCCCACTGAGAACCTTAGCCAGAGTAGTTAGGCTTGTTTTGAATGTTAAAAAGAATTTAATGGTTAAAATGCATTTAGCTAAACTTTTTTGGCTCTACTGTGAAACAATTAATGGTTCCCTATTCTACTGTAGGTAATCAAGCAGCAGTGCTGAGTGCGTTTGGAGAAGTCTGGAGGTAATTTTAAGCTTTACCAAGTGGCACTAGTTTGAGGGAGGCCTCCACAAGTGAAGGTCATTAGCAAGGTGCTCCTGCAAGCCATGCTTTTCTGCTGCCCCAGCCTTAAGTAAAGCTATAGGGACCCAAGGTAGAAAAGTAGGAGTCAGAATTACAACTCCTCTGTTTCTAGGAAATAACCCCATGAACAAATGAAGAGATGAACTGTCACCTTCTGCGGGTGTAACATTTGAGGACTCTGGGCTGGTTTTTGATCCAGTGCAGGTGAGAGTGAAGCAAGTAAAAGTATAGAGTTATGTTTTGTAAAAAGACTTTACAGATACAGGGTGAAGCACAGTTATAAAGCAGGGTAGGGAGATGTAATGGGATTTCTTAATGCAGCCTACACATCTTTTATTTGCTTGCATGGTCAATATAAAGAAGTTACTGTATTAACATTTAGGATTGCATCTATATGTGTTTTTAAAGCTTTTAAATTGTGACATATGAGGTAGCTCTGCATTATGGTAACAAAAAAATATCTAGAGGGTTTAGAATTTAGACTACAGCCTGTTCAGAGGGAGGAAGAAATATAATTTCCTTGCTGTATGTTTGCAGTAGCTGAAAGCAAAAACTGCATGTAATCAGGTATCCTGTAACCACTGAACACAAGCTTAGCTTCTGATATGTGATTTGTATTCTGTTGACTTGTTTTATATTTCTACAGTATGTGTATATTTCATTGATTACATTGCCAGCAGACACAGAAGCATGACCTAGCAGAAAATTTTAAAAAATTAAACCATAGTTAGGCAGCCTGTGACTACTTTTCATTCTGCAGAATACAAGACCCAGAGATCTGCAGCAGTCCTGCTGACATAAGTGGGAATTCTTTGAAAGTAAAGGCATTGATATGTGTGTGTCTGAGGAAAGATTCTGGGTCCATGTGTCTCCATGATTTATGATATCTTAACCCTTATAAATGATTATCCTTTTCTGAGCTGTAAAATACATATACTGTTTGATTTCATTACCGTGAGGTGAATATCACAGCGCTGACAGGTGCTGGAAATTAGCAGGCAGTTTGGAAATTGTTCTGTGCACTAGAAATTAGATCTCATTTTAATTCAGCTTTTCCAAACTGGTAAATGAGGTTAATGCCATACATATTCAGCTGATATGGATGAAGAAATTGATATAAAGTAGATCAACATAGCTACAGGGCTACTTTAATTTATAGGTAAAGAGGCAGTGATAAATGAAAGTAATGTAGTAGTGGTCACTAAACTCCTCAGCCATCAGGGATTCAATAGTGTTAGCTGCTCATTAAAGACATTGTTGGGGTACATCAAATAGAAATTTGAAAAGAAATAGCCAACTAACCCTTAATTATCAAAACATAGAAAATACTAATTATGCCTTAATTAGCTTTTCTTTTAATGTACTGAAATTGTTACTTTTTGTGTAGCACAAATGGATAGTTATATCAACAATAAATAGGTTGTTTTAATAACTTTCTTTTACCTCTGGGAAAACCAGACTCCAATTTTTAATATGCAATAATGCTTCTCTCTAGCCTGTAGGAGATGAAAATTATTAAGTAGCTTTATTTTTTGAAGATTTTACAGCAGCTTTGGGAAGAATTATTTCACCATGCATCAATTATTTTTAATTGAACTGAATATTTTTCAGATTGCATGAAATGCCTCTCATTTATGTTTAACATTTAGAGTTTGTTAAGGAAGCATCATAGTGAGAATTGGGTACAACTTATTTCTATGGCATATTTGAAGAAGAATAAAGAACAGTTGATTGAGAAGAAAAATACTGTCATTGGTATTTTCCACTTCACTGGGACAAACCTCATTTTTATGCTTTTTTATGCTACCACACCATTTTCATCAAATCCCCTTGCAGTTAATGCAGGTTAAGAAAGTGGGGATTGACTGCAGTGGGGCTTGGCTCCATCTGATACTGATGAAAAGCTTCACCAGCTGTTACAAAATGATTTTCCTTTTGAGGCAGCATGTAGACTGCTTTCTGGTTTTATGTGCAGGAAAGGAATGTCACAGGCAGAACTGGGTTTGTTTTATCAAACACAACAGGTATGTGTTTTTTCCACGTAAGTGATGGAAGGGAAATGCTGCATAGTGCTGGTCATAAAAACCTCCACATTGGTGTAATGGACCATGATGAACTAAATAGAAGATAAGAGCTAGTACAGAAATCAAAATAATCAGCTGTTATCATAGCGAGGGATCAAAATATTGCAGCAGTTTTCCAAAACTGGAATGGATAAAGCCATCCCAACAAATTTTATGAATGATTCTTTTGTAAAATTTTTATTGTAAACTTTTTTAGCTTTAAAATAGAGCAATTAAGATGTTATGCTTGCCTACTGAACTTAAGAAGTTGCAAGGTACCAACCTCTTAGACTTCGAAGAGATTTTAAGTTTTTTTCACTCAGCATTCAGCATGGTCAAAATGCTGGGACAGAGAAAACTGAAATGGACAAATATAGTTGTGTTATTTGACGAGTAATTTCCTGATGCTATTAGTCATACTTTTAAAGAAAAATCTTGTTCTCAAAGCCTTAAAGAGCAAAAGTGAGATGAGGACACTTAATGTTTCTTGAACAAAGTAGCTGTCTTCCAGCATGGAGACAACCACAGAACTACTCAAATCCGTAGCTCATACTTTGAAGTGTTGCATCTTTTTGTGGGTTTGGAGTTGCCAGTTTGACTTAGAGCAACTCAGTGTTCAGAATTCATCAGGGTTTTTTTGCACAGATTTGACAGTGTGTTTTGTTTGTTGGTTGGTTTTTTGTTGTTTGTTCTATTTTATTATAGTCCTGAAAAGAAAAAAGTTGCTTCATATGTTTGTGAATTACTTTGGTTCTCTCCTCTTAGAGGCTCTGACTTCTCCACTGTTTTACTAGTTTCTAGCAAGCTTAGGAGCTAGAAATGTACTCCAGCAAGTGTTACCTGGGCAGATCTCCTTTCATGTTTTCTACGATAGTTCCTACCCTGCCATGAGAAGAACTTTCAGCAAATATTCCTGAACTAACACTTGAACTTAATTGCCTAAAGATTGGCCAAGCAAAGTTAGTTGTGCAATTGCCTGTAGAAAGGTATAGTTATTTTAAATTCTGGATTATCGCTTGCATTGACAGCCAACTTGCTTCATGGGAAAAATAATTGTATTTTCTTTGAAGAAATCTAATGCTCTGAAGGATTCTTTGAGTACTTAGTGCAGAATTTTTGGATTCTTTAAAATAAAGAAAAAAAACCAAACCAAAACCAAGTGAGATAGAATATGTGACATTTTAATTCACGGGACTAGAAAGCAATTCTTACTTACAATGCCTTGGCAAATTTTAAATCACAGTACACTGTGCCTGTTCTTTAATTACTTCTAGTAATTTTTTTTCTTAATTTCTCCATTACTTAGAAATTCTGTACAGGAAAGAACCTATCGGGACATAAAGACAAACACTAAGAACTTTGTGGAATCATAAATGTTGGTTTCCTCATCAGATTGAGTTGTAGTGTTCTTCATTTTCCATATTCTCAATTCTGACATTTTAAAATCTGTTGTTTTATGAATAATAAGCATCAATATGATTTTTTTCTTCTGTTTAGCACTTTTTCTTTCATGTGTGCTTGAGGAATTTTTGTTTTGCTTTCACTTTTCCCAAAGTTTACATTATATGCTCCTAGTCTAGTGCTGTTTAATAGCATTAAATCCTTAAATGTTTTGGGGTGTTTGTTTGTTTGTTTTGTTTTGTTTGTGGGGTTATTTTTGTTGGGTTTTTTCATATGCAGAGTATTTGTGGTTCAGTTATCTACATGTTTATCTTACTAGCTTGTTATCTTCTGGCTCATTGCTCATGACAACTAAAATGTGCATGAATCTTTATATAGATGTTATTTAATCACATGTTTGCAATTAAAGCACTGGTTTAAGTGTTGTGCTATTTTATTTTAGATTTTTATAACACAAATCAGGCAACTTAAACATAAATAATTAGCATAGTTCAGTTCTGCACTTGACTGTAACTGAGCTTTATTTTGTAGCTGCTAATAAAGGCACATCATCATGTTCAGGCATTGCAATTATCATTGAAATGTGTATGTCCATTAACTGCAACATTAGGCTGAGGATATAATTACTGTCTAGAGCCAATATCTTTGAAGTTACGTCTGTGATGCTATTAGGCTATAAGCAGCATTTGTAAACTAATATTTAAACATTTCAGAATTGACACCATCACTTGCGGACTTAAAAATTAATCCTACTTCTGCTGCAAATTATTGACTTCTTAAGTGTTTGGCAAATATATTATTGGGTTATTTGGGTGTGAGTATAATTTGTGATTTGAAAGAGACTATTTTTCTAATAGCAAGTGCCCAAAACAAACTGAACTGGTGGCAGGAGGAGAGAGCAGCTGTGGTAACAGTAGAATGCTGCCAGAACAGAGGTACAGTGTGTCACAAAATGCTGCAAACATGGTTGATTTTTCTTGTAGTAGAGTTACATTTCAGATGCTTCAGAACATCAGTTAAACAAACAAAAAAAGTCTGTTGCATGCTAAGAAGATAATGAGAAACAGACTTTAATAATGTTACAAGTATGTTGTAAAGAGGAATGAGGTTGAGTCTGTTCATTGATTTGCTTTCTGAAAATTTCTAGCATTTATGTTGACAGAAGAACACAACATTTGCTGTGAAGTGAGGTGCTGGTTCATTTGTAAAGCTAAGCTAAGTCACCTGGAAGTCATTCCACACATGGAGATGTTTGGATCTATAATGAAATGCCCTTTTAAAAATATTTTAGTTTTATATGCCAAATAAGCATGGTAGCAGAAACTTCTAAGTATTTGAATCAATTAATTTTCTGTTCTGTTCCCTTGGTATTTGAGTGATGGCCATCAGCTTTTTTAATTTGCTTACTAGTCTCAGAAATTGAGATTTAAGAATTCTGATGGGAGGAATAAATGTAAAAGAGAATCATTCTTTCAGCTTTTTTCACCTTATTCTGAATGCAAGTATACTTTTTTATTTTCCTAGCACAGAGGAACTATTCAATTGCTAGTGATTTTTTTTTTTCCTCTGACACAGCCTAATATAATTCCTTTTTCTGTTTTACAAAAGTAGTTTCAAATTTTGCTTCCACATGTCTGCTGTTATATGTTGGCTTACATGCCTCTGCTTCGCTTTTGATCACTCGGTTACAGTGACACTATTCATGTTTTCTGCCCATGTCACTAATGCTACTTCGTATATATTATGTTGTTTTTATTTATTACATTGATTATGTTCTTTGGTTAATAATTCAGTTACCATTTCAGGCAGATTCTCTTCTGTGAGTAACTTCTATATGCTGCACCTTTCTACTTGTGCTGTATATCCCACACCAACTTAGAATGGATGAATAAACAACAGATAGGGCATCTTAGGGGGAAGAAGAAAAAAAAAAAGGCTATCTTGCGACTTACTCATCTAAAATATATTGGTTTTGTTGCTGTATGTTGGCTTCGTATCTTCATTATTTAAGTAGCTTAATGAATTAATTTCCCAGACCTTGCAGTAAGTAAATTAACCATCAGAGTTCAGAGCAGAGTGAATAATTCTTTAATATTAGACTACAGCAATTTTTATGACTCAAGTTTAACTTAATTATGAAATTGCTTATTGCATATTTGTGTAATTCAGGGAGGAAAAATATGCAAAATAACCCATGATAAGTATGTCTGTCAAAAAAGAACAAAACAGTAAAATCCTAGGAGGTTAGATTACTCTTGTTGATATTGGTTGATTATACATCATTCAGTTTAGATCCTGTGTTCATAGTCTGCACTGGTCAGCAATGCTGACAGTTTTTCATTGGTTTTAATTTATTTTTTTTTTAGCATTTCCTTCAGAAATAAGAACTTAATTTAGTTACCAGTAATTAGTATATTACTAAAAGAGTCCTCTAAATGATCCTCTAGACTTTTCTTTTACAATAACATTGTCATTTTAGATTTATATGGGAAATATTGATTTGTATTCAGAAATATTAATTGTTCAGGGGCACTAACTTAAGTTGTTGTAAATATTTATTTATTATTATTCTCCTCACCCTTCCCCCTGAGAAAATATTTAACCCAAGCAAAAATATATCCACTTAAGGTACTGACATTTTCTATACTTAGATTTGAAACAAATATGGTAATTGAGTAGATAAAGCACAAAATTCTACTCTTTGTGACCTCAAGGTCAGGTGGTTTTGACCTTATAAAAGAGTGCAGTTTCTGAGCTGTATGGAAGGTTGCATGTACCTGCAGCTTCTCGGAGTATTTTCTGCCTGTTTGTTATACACACAAGTTCTGATATAGTCCAGAATTACAAAAACCATTCTGTTTCTCCTTTTATCCTTTCCTCTCATATCACTATTTCTATTTTCTTTTTATAATTAAAGAGAATTGTATAGTTTTCATTCCTATTATGATGGCTTATTAATTTTTTTTTCATGCTTTAGACCTATTTATATGTATTTCCATTGAAAGATTGATATTTACCTGATCCTTTAAAAATTAAGAAGACAAACATTTGCAGAGCAGCATGTAGAGAAAACCTGGTCTCTTTTCATCAAGCTCTTGTCACACCTAAGCAACCAGTCTGACCAGCAATGCATCACATACCCTCTAGAAGAGAGATAGTCAATGGAGCTGAATTGCTAAAGACTGTTTCCTGCCGAGCAGCAGCATCATATCCAGGATATAGTATAAGAAACCTTTTGGGGTTTTAGATATAAATGAGGCTTCAGCTACTTCCTTTGTTTTGCAATTCCTTTGACATGGAAAATTTCCAGGCTGATGAAGTTTTCAGATTTCTGAATCAGCGTGGGGTTGTGTGTGTGTGTTTGGGTTTGGGTTTTATTTTGTGGTTATGTTGGTTTGGGGTTTTTTTTGTGTGGGGGGTGGGTGAGGTGGTGGTGGTGGTTTTTTGTTTGTTTGTTTTGATTTTGGTTTGCTTGTTTGCTTGGTTTTGTTTGTTTTAGTTTGGTTTTGTTGTTTGCTTTGCTTTTATTTGGACTGCCCTTGGCTTCACATGCCTTGTGTAAGTAGCCTGACGAGCTGGCCAACATTATCATAGTAAAGAAAACATTCACATTGTTATAAAATGCTGCAGCACAAAAGTTTCCTCTGAGACAGGTTACAGTTGTGCCTATATCCTTACTTTTGTCTCTGTATGAAGAAATCTCTGCAGAAAGTGTCTTTTGCTCAGTCAAGGACAGGGTGTACAGTGGGCACTACTGTTTGTGTGTCAATTCATGGCTCATGCAAGCATTTTGATAGTGCTTGCTCATGCTTTTCCCAGTGCTTTCAGCAAATGGGAGATATACTCCAGTGAAGTAAGATGGTTCAGGCAAAGCTAGATTTAAAGTTACTTGCAAATATAGAAAGAGTTGAACCATGTGATATTTCTTAACGTTTCTGCTGTTGATGTTGAGGGTTCTAGCTTGCTCCTGCCATACTCCCTTAATGTAAATATGGACAGTCCCCAGTTGTTTTTCTTTTATTTATTTATTATCTACCTACCTTGTCTATACTGCTACTAACATCATATCAATCAAATTTCAGACATGAGGTTCACAATTTACATCTTACGTTCCAAATGCTTTTAGCAGTGCGACTTTCCTGATGACTAGCAGGTCAGCCATGAACTTTTACTCTTGAGGACTTGCTAATTTTCAGATGGGTAAGATGGGTATTTGCTAGACCTTTAATGCTACTCAGTGCAGTCTTCCAGCACTTTGAAATTTCCTTAAATATCTTTGTACTGGTCTGCATAACTCCAGCAGTCAGTCTTATGTTCCAGGTTTATTGAAGAGACCTAAGGACAGTGAAAAAAAACCAATAAGAATAGGTAACAGTAAATAAATTTGTTTGATAGTTGATGATCAGTAATTCTGTGCAGGGGAATTTCCCTTTCTCGTTTGAGATCTAAAAGTTCATGCCATAATCAAAGAATTTCTGTGACAGAAAGGTTTAATTTAATTTTTTTCTGGCTACTGTGCTTAGTCATTCTTGTGATTAAATGTTGGACATAGGAAATCACTAAAACATATTTTCCTGAGAGATTGGGC
Organism: Corythornis vintsioides; assembly: GCA_025447755.1. Taxonomy (NCBI): domain Eukaryota; kingdom Metazoa; phylum Chordata; class Aves; order Coraciiformes; family Alcedinidae; genus Corythornis; species Corythornis vintsioides. The sequence goes on along the minus strand of JAOEGS010022532.1, from coordinate 12,226 downwards.
TAAGAAGACATGAAGCCAGCAGTTCAAAACATATATCCAAATATCAGTTGAGTGCAGGTTCATTCAATATACTAGTGGGATCCTTTCATTTAAGTCTGTTGCTTTGGTGAGTTTCTTCTTAGTTACTATTTTAAGCCTTACTTTTTCTATAGTAAGTCCAGGGAATTCAGAAACTGAATTTCTTCTGTCATTAAAAGTAATCAATAAAGTGATGAGAAAAATAAAAAGCAGAGATCACTGTGGGGAAATTGTGGGTGACTTTTATGGACATCTGAATTTCAATTGGGTATTTTAAACCTATTTTTCTCATCCTTTTTATCATTGTTCATGCTTCAGTGCTCAATAGAAATATTTACTGAGCTTCAACAGTGGAGTCATTCACCAAGAAAGTAAGATAAGAATGTTCTTTGAATATTTTTGCTTTGAGTTACTGTTTAAAGCCTTATTTTCAATTCAGTTGGCATAGCGAGTTGAGAAGGTAAGACAACCAACATTGTGTGAAGATTCTATGTTAAGGCTCTTGGTGTGAAAGTTTGAGAGATTGCACATCCTTGAAAATTGGTAAAAAAAAAATTGTTTTTTCTAAATAAGCCAAATGTTTTTTTTTTTTTTGTCTTAAAGTTTAGAAATTCCAACTTTAACTGGGAAGATAAGAGAAATGGAGCGTTTCTTCTTTGATGTGATTGGCTTTGGTGGTCACAATCAAAAGAACATAATACCTGGTGGTAGAGGCTACTCATACGTGACATTTCTCTCCAGGAAAAGGAAAATGAACCTATTGAACACTGTATTATACAGCTTAAGCTGGAAGCCCCTTCATGTCAACTATTTTGAATACACTGACAATATGAACCTGTTGAAGCTTAGGATTTTCCATTGTCTTCCTTAAATATACAGTCTTCTGGTTTTCAAACTGAATATTTGCTTCTGTAACTTTGACTGAGACTCTTTTGAAGGTGTTCATAGCATCCAATGAAATCGATTTCAACTGAGATCAGGATTGAAAAAGATACATCTTTTTCTAGTTGTGCTGTCCATAATCGTGGCTGTACAGGGCTCTGGATAAATTTCCAAATAAAATCTAAGAGATTTGGTAACCTTCTTGCAGAAGGTGAACTCACCAGAGGTGAATTTCCTTGAACTAGAAATTCCAGTAGTTGCAGCACACACATCATTCTTTCTCACCCACAGTGTTGCCCATGTCCAGCCACATGTCCAAATGAGGCTCTTCAAAGACTTCTTGAGAGTTGTGCCAAATCTGCTGTTTTTTAGCATGGGAATAAGATGTACTGCTTCCTGTTGCTGTTAGGAAAATGCCATTTATTATTATAGACTTGAGTCCCAGATCCAGATTTTCTGATGGTCTAATACAGACCTAAAGAGTTCATATGTATCTGTCTCATCACTTTCCATGTTCCCTTAAAAGTTGGTGTAAACAATTTCAAACTAATTCTGTGTTTAAGCAAACATGCACATGCTATGAATTCTAAAATGATACTGATTTCATGGACATTTATCTAAAATAATCACACACCAACTCACTGAAGTCAATTTGTTTCTAGGTAAAGTTGTGGTAATCCCTTTAAATATAGTTTGATTTGTACATTTGTGAAATCCACCATTTTCTTCACAAATAAATAAATAAATAGCATCTGTTGGGGAATATCTTGTATGTTCTACAGCTAGAAAGTCAGCAGAGGGAGCACAAGTTAACAAACAGAATTGTATTTGGTGTGATGGACTGGGGGTGGTAATGGTTCTGGGGAACAAGCAGGAAATAAATACTTGTTCGTTTTCTATTTTATAAAGATTTAATCACAATAATACTTTCGTACTACCAGCCTGAATACACTTATATAGTAAACTGTATAATGTTATTTCTAGAGGCATGTAGCAATGAGCTATCATAGGTAGGGGTGTTTCTATCATGAACCTTGCACTACTTTCAGCAGTTGATTACGAGGCAGTTCAACTTTATTCTTCGTTTGCCAGTGAGCAAGTGCCTTGTTCAAATACATCCTTTCTGCTCCTCTGGAGGGCCAGGAGGGAAGGGAAGCAGGTGGGTGGATGCTGCTGGCTGTTTGGTGTCTTGACACTACTATGGCCCAAAACAAGCGAGAAAACACTTTTGAGAAAGCATGTTTCATTTTTAAGCATGCTTAACCTTAATAGTTATGACAAGTTTTCAAAAATCTGTGCATTTGAGACAAAATTAATAATTCATGTGTGTCTCGTTTAAAAAAAAGAACAGTCTGTAGGGTCATTAGATTCTTACTTGCCTAAGATCATCAAAGTTTATATGACCTAAAATGGTCCACTGTTGGGGTCCTAATATGCTGCTTGAAAAAAAAATACCCCATGATTTAGTTTTGATTCTGACAATACTCAAAAGGATTTGTTATGTCTTACAGACCTTTCTGCAAACTACTAATGGGATGAACACAATATATCACTTTTATAATAGTGAGCTATTAAAGGGAAACATAAAGCAGTCTGAAGCCCATAAGTGCTGCCAACAGCTCCTGCTTTAATGAATTCCCTTTTAGATGTCCATTAAATGCTCATGGCAAATGTACTCATAATGGAAATGGCAAATCTAAATGGGTAGATATGAATAATCCATGGAGTTTAAATTCTGTTTATGATCATCTTCACATTTAGTTTTCAAGACAACGCAGTTTAGTTTTCATTACAGTTTGGAATAAAGAGGACAGGGAGTAATTGATTGCTTCAAGCAGATTAAAATCAATGGGTTGCTTTTCAAAGAACCCGTTCAATGCAGTAATTTCAACTTTAAACATTGATTTAGGAAACTCAACACAAAATGTTTTGTGCCGTGTGAACTTTTATGTGGAAAGACTAATACTAATTTTATTTCTATATATCTGTATATAGAAATATATAGAGGTTGTTATCACTACGTGCATGAGTAAATAGTGATCTATATTAAGTCATTTTGATATTATTGCACTCATATAATGAATCAATGAGATTCCCGTCATCATTGTGATACTGTTTGTAAACCATTAGCACACAGAAATTACAGCCCATCATACATCATTACTGTGATTGAGGCTTTATTACCATATTCTCAAATTGCTTGCTTGCTATAAAACTAAATAGACACCAGACAACTATAGGTAGACGATAGACAGTGCATTATTGTCCTGGAATAATGAGGGATTATTGTAGCATAATGGGGCACAACTAGGAGGAAAATAAATTTAGCAGCAAAGCTGGACTTGAGGGTTTTTAATGTTTGTTGTTACTACTTTAAAGGTCAGATATATTTGTTATGATCCAGTTACTGTTTCCTTATTTCATGAATCATACACTTTTTATAGAATCATAGAATAGCCTAGGTTGGAAGGGACCTTAGAGATCAGCTAATCCAACCTCCCTGTCATGGACAGGGATGCCTCTCAACTAGACTAGGCTACATAAGGCTCTGTCCAACCTGGCCTTGAACACCTCCAGGGAAGGGGCAGCCACAACATCTTTGGGCAATTTATTCCAAAGTCTTGCCACCCTCGTACTGAAAAATTTCTTCCTAAAATCTGAATCTATTCTCCTTCAACTTAAACCCATTTCCCCTTCTCCTATCAGTCAAAGTTCTTGTAAAAAGAACACTTGTGAGCTCTCAACTCCTGCTTTTGTTTTCAAATAGCAATAGGTATATCTAGCAGATATCTAGCATATTTATTTTGGAGGAATCATCTAAATAGAAGTGTAAAATTCACTTAAGGGCAGTGCTAGTGCTTGCTTGCTTATCCAGGAGCTTTATTATCATTTGTCCCATAAGATATATAGACCTGAATGAGTTGGGAGACAAAGAGAGGGTTGGTTTTTTTTTTTAAATTGTATTGCTGGTATAATAATACAAATGTATAAAGTTTTTGTGAGAATAGATATGTGTAGTTATTTCCAATTTTTGGGAGTTTGGTGTTCTATTTGGAAAATAGTCTTAAGTGTTGAATTTTTTTGTATACAGTTTTCTTTGAATAAAAGCTATGGGACAGAATGACTGAGAATGTTTAAATGATCATGCAGCTATTTAAGAATTTTTAAAAAATTTCTAAAGGCTTTCAGCAAAGTTTCTTAAAATAACACACTTGGCAATCATTCAGTTGTGACTTGCAACCCATTTTTATTAAAACAGATTAAGCAAGTATGAGTAAGGCTTCAAATATATAAGCAAGTCTTTTACAGAAGGAAGTGTTTTATTTGGTATTGGCTTATTATTTTGTTGTTTGTGTATTTTTATTTTGTTTGGTTTTGGTTGTGGGGTTTTGGTTTGAATGGTTGGTTGTTTTTGTTTTAGTTGGTGGGGTTTTTTTTTCCAAGAATGGGAAGTTGCTGTGTAGTTCTTACGACTATTTACGTGTAAGTTACCTAGCAGATGTTACAGCTCTGTTGTATTTAACAAGCAATGAATGTTTGTTGTTGAAGAGGGAAAGTATAAATAGCCTTCTAACTGCTTGCATTTCTGCATGTGTTCCTGGCCTGTAAACAAATAATATATTCTCACCAGAAGAGTTTATGGCAGTGCCTCTGCTGTTAGAGTCACACTGGTAGGACATCAGTGTTCTCATACCCCATTCTCTGTCATCCCCACTGCATAAGTATGATTCTAAAGACAAAATACTCATAGTTCCATATACTTATTTATTATAATAAAGCTTTTCTTCATGTATTCTTTCAATTCCACCTTTGGACCTTCCATATCATTAAAGTGTTCCAGATTGGTATCTCTTCTGAACTGACAGCCCCTCTGAAGGTAGCTTTTGACTGCTTGTTCTGTGGGAGGCATGTCCCTTGAAATATAAGAACACTTTATTTACCTCTTTTAAGATCTGCATGTCCATTAAGTCATATTGTTGCTTTGAGGAGGAAGAGAATCTTTGGAATTTTCTCTTCAGAAAAGTGATGGTATATACTTTACTGTAGATAAGAGAAAAATAGAGATCAGCTCTGTGCTTTCTGGTAAATTCAAATGATTGTTAATCTGCTTGTATAATAATAACTTTTAATCTTATACAGAAAGATCTTGCTATTTTCTAGGAGAACCCTCACCTATCATTACTACAATGAAGGAATCATAGTCTGCACTGTCCAAACTGTAAAAAGGATGTTCCACTCCTGAAATCTCTGTCCCTGTGTGTGCTCATTTAGAACACTTCAGGCACAGATAACCAGGTCTTAAACTTGTATTCTTTGGTTGGTCTCTCAGGTGACAGCGAAAAATCTTCCTATCAGAAAAGTTCTGCCATCCAAGACCTGAAGTTTGAAGTATCTTGCTGCTTTTCCTGAAAACTCATGTCAGGGATGGTTGGTAGGTAAGCCCTGAGACAGGCACCTCGGGCAGTACTGATTGTTGCAGGAGTTTTCGGATGGAAATGGATGTCCTTGCACCTGTTTGGCTTGGCATGACAAGGTCAAAAAGCAAAATTAATTTCAGTCCTCCATTTCCTGGTGACTGGTACTTAGGCCTTCCTGTGGTGAGACATTCAGAGAGTGAAACTTCTCTTCATACTCATTTGTTACTGTAAGATTTCAAAGATGGGTTCTGAAAGAGAAAAAGCCATCATGGACTGTTATGGTGACAAGGCGTCAGCATCCTCCAGCGATGTCACATCCCTTTTGCTCGCCTCCTCAGCAGGATCCAAACCTTCACACCCTCTACATCTGTACTACAGTCTATTCTGTCTCTCTCCATATTTGATTCTTCCCTTCTAGACTCTAGAATATTACAGCTAAGTGTGGTATCTCCTTTTAGGAAAGTAGAAACATGCTGCTTCTGGAAATTGTCAGTAGCTGAATTTTTGCATGAGCAAGGGTTGTAAGCATGTGGATGCTGAGTTGTTCTGAGAGGAGCCTCTGCAGGGCCTGATAATCTCCATGCAGGTACTGCTGAGAAAGGTAACAGGCAAGGTTAATGCTTCTCAGAGGCTATCAAAATGAAACCTTGTCCATTTATCCCAATATTTTCCTTCAGGGGTAAATCTACATTTGTGTCCACACAGAAAAGTTTCTTCATTCTTCTCATCTACTGAGCAGCTACCTAGAGCTTTCTTTAACATAAATATGAATCTGTGTTACTACTTGTTTTTTCTTCACTGTATGAATATCCATCTGAATTATTATATAAAAAAAACCAACCAAACAAACAAAAAACTACCAGTGAGAGAAATCTTTGAGATTACAAGTCCAAATACATTCTTACAGTCTGTCTGTCTTCCCTCTCTAAGCTCACTTATCTCTTGCACTCAGGGAAATGATGCTGGATGTACTTCAAATTAAATAGTCTTGTGCGTGCAGCAGTCAGGGTGTAAGTTTACTCCTGTAGATATATGTTTATCAAAGGGGAAAAAAACCAAAACAACACAACCCTATCCCTCAGTATCAGGCTATATTTACAATTGGAGTGAGACAAATACATAGACCTTACAGTGCAGGGAGTTCTGGGCACTGCAAAGTATTCTCATTTGACTAAAAAGCTCATTTTGAAAGTGCACCTCTGGTAGGATTTGTTGGACAGAGAATCAACGTAGGTGTAACAGCTCCAGGAGTCATACTTAATGAAGTTTGACGGGACAGTTTCATGGCTCACTTAAGTTGATATAAGACCACTCTACTGCTGAAAATGTAATTCTGCCCTTTCTCACTGTCTCGCTCACATTGTCTTTGCCCTTTGTATGGTTGCCTAGTCATTACACCCTTTGTAGGTCTGGCTTTTGGTCCTGTCTGCATAATTGCTGGTGTCTGTGCAAGAAGGCAAGTGGGAATTACCATAGATGTGGCTGTCTTGGAGCATGCAGCCTTCTGATAAAACATGTTGATTGTTCATTCATTCTCCTTTACTATTTATTTATATTGTTCTCTATTCTCAGACATGTGTGCAGCTGTCAGAAAGGAATTTTTAAGCTACATTCACTCATTTAATAACTTTCTTTGTAATTTTAAATACCAGTTAAAGTAACAGGTTTTAATATGGGTATTATATTGAAAGAACTTAAGCAGTTCTGCCTGCTGTTGCATCACAGATGAGCAACTATTGCCAGTAAATTTTCTAAAAAGTGTGCTACAGCACTGATGCATCAGGACTTTGGTATTTATATGAAAGCGTAGCCTTTAAGTACCTGAAGAGTCCTGTTGAGTTCTGTGAAACAGTATATATGGTGTAGATTAATGTCCAGCTATGTTCCTGACAACTGAGGTTTCAGAATAAATTAATAGCAATATTCCATATTTTATTCAGAATCCTTCAGGTTGGAAAAGACCCTTGGGATCATTCAAGTCCAACCATTAGCCCTACTCCACAAAGTTCACCCCTAAACCATGTCCCTCAAAACCACATCCAAACACCCCTTAAACACATCCAGGGATGGTGATTTAGTCACCTCCCTGAGCAGCCTGTTCCAGTGTCTGACCACTCTTTCACTGAGAAGTTTTTCCCTAATGCAACCCCTGTTGCATCTTGTATCTATTCCCTCTTGTTCCATCACTAATTACCTGTGAGGAGAGACCAGCACCAACCTCTCTATAGTGTCCTTTCAGGTAGTTAGTTGTAGAGAGTGATGAGGTCTCTCCTCAACCTCCTCTTCCTCAAACTAAACAGTCCCAGCTCCTTCAATCACTCTTCATAAGATTTATTCTCCAGGCTGCTCACCAGCTTAGTTGCCTCCTCTGCACTTGCTCCAGCTCCTCGAGATCTCTCTTGGATTGAGGTGCCCAGAACTGGACACAACACTCCAGGTGTGGCCTCACCAGTGCCCAGTACAGGGGAACAGTCCCACCCCTGCTGCTGCTTCTCACACTTGTTTCTAATCCAGGCCAGGATGCCATTGGCTTTCTTGGCCACCTGGGCACATTGCTGGCTCATGTTCAGCCTCTTGTCAGTTAAAACTCCCAGGTCCTTTCCACCAGCAGCTTTACAGCCACCTTCCCCCAGCCTGTGTCTTTGCATGGGGTTATTGTGGCCCAAGTGCAGGACCCAGCCCTTTTCCTTGGTGAAGCCTCTCCTGTTAACATTGGCCCATGGATCCAACCTGTCCCAGTCTCTCTGTGGAGCCTCCCTGTCCTCATGCAGATCAACACATCTGCCTTACTTAGTGTCATCGGCAAACTTACTGATGATACAGTCAATGTCCTTATCAAGGTCATCAGTAATAATGTTAAACAGAAAAGGTCCCAACACAGCCCTGAGGACATGACTTGTGACCTGCCTTTCATAAACACATGGGCTGACTGGGCCTGATCCCCTGGTTGTTCTCTATGTGACTTGAAATGGCCCTCAAGATGATCTGTTCCATGACCTTCCCTAATACCAAATGTTAGCATTTTAGCTTCGGGACTTAATATGTACCAGTGAAACCGTCCAGTGTAGAGTATGCAATTACTGAGAGGCAGTGGCTTGATGTGAAATCACTTTTGCCAGGGGTTTTAGAAATACTTGCTTTTTAATAAAGTACACTTGACCTTTCTTTTGCTTCCATTTGGCATAAATTCATAATGTCATTTCAGTTCTTAAAGAAGTAATGTCTGTAAACCACAGTACATTATTATATACAGTCTAAATAGAAGGAGGTAGGGACAGAGGAGGAAATGGTGGGTTTGTGGTATTCTATAGATGTTTGACCATAAGCATGTCTTTAGGATATTTTTAACTAGATTATATACAATAGGAGCATTCCAGGTTAACAGATGGTCACAGCATATTGCTGATATGGAATCTACATGCAAAACCATGCTTGCTTCTGAATAGAACGTGTTAGATCTGGGAAACCTGAAGAAGAGATTTGTCTGAGGTTCACCTCTTTCTTTTAATGACTGTTTAAGCAATTTTTAGTGTTCAGATCCTGACAGACTATGAGTGTGTGCTGTTTTCATTATGTGGATACTTCCCTCTCTGATATTTGGCTTCAGTACTTTTCCGTTGTAGCTGTAAACTTACTTAAAGTCCCTTCACTATAATAGCAACTTCCTTGTCTCAAGGAAAAATACTTTGAAGTAATAATGATGTTCTAATATATTGATAGAAGTTTGTGTAATTCCATTATCTCCTTAATGGACATTAGTTTAGATAGAGCTTTTCCATTGTCCTCTGGTCCTTTCATCATGAATCGGTTAGCTCACTTGTAAATGAGTCAGTATCTTATTTCTTCAAAGGGAGATGTCTGTCAGGAGGTTTGAAATTTCTGAGAGTAATCTTTCTTAGGTAATACTCTTAAGTAAGACAGCTGTAAGTATAAACTCTCACAAATTGTTTAATAAATGTGATTCCTAAGAGGAAATATCTTCATATTAGGTGTGGAGAATCTATTACTATTAACTTTTAAGATGTTATTTTCTGTAGTTGCAGAAAGAGTCTCTAACTTTACATTGTGGTAATACCCTTTTTGCATAATAATGCCTTTTGTTTTATGGAACGCTGCATGAAGTCATTTATTTTTATATTAAATCTCTTCATACACATTTGGTAATATTTTTATATATGTGTTTTTATCAGCTAGTGGAAACCAAGTAACTTATTTGCATGCTTCCTAGAAATTGTGAGGTACCTTTGGTTTATTTAATAATTAAACATATTTTGCCTTAAAATATTTTTTTTAACATTTCATTTACAAGTATCACTCAGGTTTTGGCTATTAGATTTAACACATGATTGCATTTGGTTTACTCATCAAAAGTGAAGAACATTTAATATTTATTCATAACAAAAGTATTAGAGAAGCTGTCAATAAATTTTCTGTCATAATTGAATCATAGAATATCTAAATTGTTGATAATATGATCTGCTCGTTAAACAAAAGTGTCTGGAGAAAATGATGGATTAATTGACTGATGGCTAAGGTTTCTCTCAAATATAATGGTTTACCCAGTTTGATTTGATTTGTGTAAAATAACTTTCTCTAATAAACAATTTGCTCAGAGGCAATAGAAGAAATGAATGGTTATCAAACCAAACTTAATTAGTCTATCCTAGATTGATATTACTTGGGGAGTCTTCGTTTTAATTGTGGAGGGCTGGATACAAAGAGTTTGGTTCATTATATTTTTCCTGTATAAACAGTATTGTGTAACTACCTATGGAATATAACATGTGAATTCATTTTAATAAATGCTTGTAAAGTGAATTAGCTAATTATGCCAGACTAAAAATGGTTCCTTTAATTATTTTAGATATTTAACTAGTACTTCAATTTTATTATTGTTAGTCTGTAAACATAATTTGTATTAGCTCTGCCAAACTAATTAGGATATATAACTTAAACAGTTTTATCAGTTCTGTAATGCTCAAAACTGACTCTTCTCTGAAAACCATATTTTCTATTTTGAAAGTATTCAAATGATTAAGTTCTTGGCTTAGAAAGAGTTTTGAAATGTGAAGAAGATTGCAATTTCAGAAGAGCTGATATGGTTCAATACTCTTGAATTTTTTTCAAGTGAAAAAAAAAATCACCTCCTTTTCCTCAGAAACAGGATCAAGCTAAACATAAACTGTTGAACAGCATAACTCCCTGAAGTTCAGATCAGTCTAATGCAAAGCAGAAGCACAGCTAAATTCCAGTGTTTTCACAGGTTAAGCACATGCTTAACTGCGTTAGTAGATGAAAATATGCATATTTGAACTCGGAAGAGCTTGTCTTAAAGGCTTCCAGTTAATTTAGTCCAAATAATTTACTCTTCCCTTTACCAAAAAAAAAAAAAAAAAAAAAAAAAGTTTCAAAACATATGGAGAAAGTTTGAAAGATTTTAATATAAAATGTACATGAGAGGGCTGTTGTTTGAGGTTTGGTAAGTATGGAAAGAAAAAAATTATTAGTGAAAAGTAATTTAGGTGTTCTTAATTGTATTCCTTCGTGATAATCTCTGCCATCTAAAAGCAGAAATGAATCTGTTTTATTGTTTCTACTCACTCATGAAGTTTTCATTTAGACAGTCTGTTACCTTAGTCTTCTTTAGACACTGGAGGAAACTACAGGTAGCGGAAAATACAGTGAGGAAATAAGGAACATCTTTTTTTGTTTTGTCTAATTGTTGAACATAGGTTTGAGTTCTGCCTTTGAAAGGTAAATATTTATGTGCATACATTTCTGCTATGAAGATGTCTGTCCTGTCTCATCTACTTGAGTGACAGAAAAACTGCTCACAAATGGGCAAGATTGGAGCAGAAACAGTATAAAACAAAAAGGTTGCTATTATCTTTTAATGTATTCTCATTCATTGATCCTCATAGAAGGCTACTTCATCTCCTGACTCTCTAACCACCTAAAGATGCTTCTTCAGCAGGTGTATGTGCACTTGTCACTAGTATGACCTGTGCTGAGCCCCAGAGAGGACTCTGAGCTCAAGGTCTTCAGTATTGCACATTGATAAATAACAGCTAGCGAGTCCCCGGACACTAAAGTCTCAAACTTTGTTAAAGTCAGTGAGAGTCTTACAACTAGCTTGAGGTTTAGCTAGCATTTTCCCTTGGGAATATTGGGAGCACGACTCCTTGTTCATGTTGGCAGGAGACTTTCTTTTGCCCCAGGAACTACAGGAATTCTCTGCTAGTTTTGGAGGTCCAGAGCTAAACCTTGCTGCTCTTCTCACCTCAGCAGAATTTATTGCACTGACTTTGGAAAGAATTCACCATTGTATTTTCTAAACTTTGGGTTGATTTCTTTATACCACCAACATTAAGTGTGTGCTGATTTTCATGCACTAATCTTTCTTCCTTGTCCCCACTGGGTTATGTCCCCCTGTACATCCTGGAGGTAGTTGCTACTCCAGTTTGTGGGAAGCTTGGTGGGGTCAGGTCTACAGCCCATACCTGGGAAGTGGGTTCCTGAACTGCTGGAGTGCAAGTTGTGCTGTGTTGAAATGGCCTCTGCTGTTCTTGTTCCATCACTACCATTATGCAAGCAAGGATGATGGATGGGGAGGAGAGCAAGAAAGCACCACTGTATAGAGAGGTTATCTTATTTGAAGTAGATTATTTATACATTTAATATTTAAACATTCATTGATTTTCAAATAAAACCAAGTGATCCTGAGGTGGGATCATAGCCAATGCACTGACCAATCACAGAAGGCAAGGACATCAAGGAGAAGAGTATAGCAAGTTTTACACCAGTTCCAAGTCATATTTTTAATTTAAAAAATTCTTTGCAGTAATTTTTTTTTTTGTATACTATAACATTTTCCTATACAAATAATTATATCATTAAGCAATACTATT
>JAOEGS010022531.1:3082-13278 GCA_025447755.1 Corythornis vintsioides | reverse complement strand
GGCGGGGGGGGGGGGGGGGGGGGGGCGGCGGCGGCGGGGGGGGCAGGGGGTGGGCGGGGGGGGGGGGGGGGGGGGGGGGGCGGCACGAAGTACTCTGCCATCGGCACCGGCTGCGGGCTGCAACGGGAGGGCAAAGTCAGTGGTATGAGGAATGACTGCACCCACCACCCACCCCGGGTATCAACTGGTTGAGCTGTGGCTTGTTTTGCTCTGGACCCCCTCAAGTAAGATCTGTCTTAATGGAGGTTGTGGGGTGAGGCTCTGCTAGTGGGATGGGCTATGGGGCATGCGGTGGTGGCAAGGCAGCCAACACCCCAGTGGAAACCAGTCCTTTCCATCCATCTCATCCCCTTATCTGGGATAAGGTTCCCCTAACCTTATATAGAACCCTGAGTTCTCCTCACTAAAACCCTCTTCCCCAGGGCATCCCTCCACCAGGAGAAGAGGCAGAAGAAGCCCTACCCATAATCCTTGACTAGGTGAGGTCTCGGCCCATTGAGGATCGCCTCGGGGGGCTGTGGCACATGGGGCTGCTGGAGGCGGTTGAGGCTGTTCTGCCGGCTGCCCGCTGCCGGCGCCGGGCGGTAGACGTGCTCCTGGGGGGTGGCTGCCACCAGCACCCCCTCCTTGTGCTCCGCCGGGGCCAGGTGGGATGCTGGAGCCAGCAGCTGCGCGGGGTGGTTGGGGCTCGCCGGGTACGAGTGGTCGGCCGCGTCCGACGCATAAGATCTACAGCACAGGGAAACCAGATGGTTGTACTCCTGGGAGGGAGGGTTGACTGGGTAGGGGGCTTAGGGGGATGGGGATGCGGGGGTATTTTGGGGTTGAGGCAACAAAACAACAAATGGCTGCAATGATAGAGATGTACAAAGAAGCAGAGAGTTGGTGGAGGGGAGGTGGACACCAACAGAGCTGAGCCAGGCTCTTCCCTGAGCTGCTAAACAGAAAATGCTTTGACTTTATCCCACCACCAAGGCTGCTCTTGAGGTTCTGGATGTGATCCTGGGAAGCACCAGCTGCCTGTGAAGCTGCTGTGGGTTTACAGCTTATCCCCAACCCTCCTGCGGGCAGCATGTCCCACCCCCAGCGACAGAGAAAAGTGATTGAGAGCAGGTGAGCTGAAGGTGTAGGAGGTAAAACCTGCCTATTATCTGGGGACAGTGATCCTTCCGATGACGCCATGTGATAGGGGGATGGTGAGAACCTGTTATCGGGTCGGAACTCTTTATCATACGCCATCATGTTCCACTCCAGGCGCCGATTGCGGGCTTTCCTCACTTTCTTCACCTCCCGGGTGGAGTCCTCCACCAGCCGCTGCTCCTGGGGACACACACAAGCCATGTCTCCTCCAGATTGTGAGTAGGGTCCTGGGAGCACCAAGATGCACCCACCACAGCCTGGAGGAGCATGTGGGATGCACCAGGGAGGTGACTGTCCACCAGGTGCCAGGCAGCTCCAGCTCCAGCCCCACCAGTGTCCCATTACCTTCTGCCTGCGCTTCTCCTTTCTCTTATCTTCTGTTGCCTGCAACATTTTCTCCTTCCATAAGTTGAAGAAGTAGGAGGGGTCGGTGTAGAACTTGAGACCATCCTTTTTGTCATCCCTGGGTGGGTGGGAATGGACAAGAAGGGGTTATTAGCCACAGAAGAAGACACCTTTCCCTTGCTCAGAGGGGATCAGTATGCTCACAGCCATAAGCTGTGTCCCCCCTTGAACTTGTCCACCACAGCAATCACTCCCTGCAGTCCTGCTGTGTGGTCACTCATCCCAAGCACCCTACACAACGGGGATGATGGTACAGCAACTGGAGAAAGCAGCTTCTCAGCCCTCACCTCAAATGGGATGCACCCCACATTGTCTCTCCTGGAAAGGGCCCCCCCAGGTCCCCCCCCCAAGATGTGCTGGGTACTCTACCTGTAGGGGGTGAGGATGTTGAGCGGCGGGGGCTTGTCGCAGCGCTGGTACATCTCCATCACCGGGTTGGGGATGGAGTTGCGAGACACGACCTGCTGGTTCTGCACCGTGGAGCTCTTGAAGGCTTTCCTCATGTTGATGTCCTGCAGGGAAACTGGGGGTGCGGGAAGGAGATGGGATGGAGGGGTGACCTCAGTCCCCAGAATTGGGCACAGCGGGTGGTCTGCCCCCATGCACTTTTCTCCCACCTGCTTGCCCCAAACCAGCCCGAGCCTCTCACCTTCCTCCACAGTGGAGTCCAGCTGCGTCACCTTGATGACCAGCAGGTCCACCCTCTCCTGCAGTGAGTTCATCCTCATGTAGAAACTGTTGGCTTCGTTGAACAGCTCCCCAAAGATGTCCTCTGCGTGCCGGCCTGGATGAGGGCAACACACACCCATCATGGGCAAGGTGGGTAGGCAGGCAGACCTCTCCCAGACATCCCATGGCCCACACCCCTCCCAGCCAGTTCTACAGGGTTCTCCACAGACTTCTTTTCTGGGGAGCTGAGCTTCATTTTCTCCCAGACCTGGCAAAGTGCTGCACAGAGGGAGGGGAGCACAGGCCATTATCATCACAAGGCTGAGCAGAGCATTGCTGACACCTGCAGGCTACAGCACCCAGCCTACCACAGCACCCCAGTTCCCCAGGGTTTCCTCCAAAACCACAGCTCAAACAGCCCCTGAGACCAAGGTGCCTTTGATACCTGCTCAGCCTGTCACCCAGCTCAGCTTTGTATGTGATGGCCTGAGCACCCATGGGTGCTGCTCATGGAGCTGCCAGGCTTCCGGCAGCAGCCTAAATACAGGGTTTATTTTTTCTGGGGATATTTTAGAGAATAATCTAGTTCTGGAGAGGGGGGGAAAGGGAGAGAGCTCTGAAGAACCTGCACTTCTCTCTCCAAAGTCAATATTCAACATTCACAGTGACATCTGCAATGCTCCTGAAGACAATGGAGGATTTTGACTTTTTATAGAGACCTCTCCTTTACATAAAGCTCTTAGATTAAAAAGAACAGGTTGGTTGTTTTTTTTTTTAATATTTACCCATCCTTCCTATTTCTGGCCCAGTCAAGAAGCAAAAGGGCTCAAAGAGGTTTTTCATTCCCCCACATAAACCAGCTATGGGTGGAAAACAGATCTTAAAACTGTCACCATGTCTCCACTTTGGGATCGACCTTGAGCATCCTCCTTTTTTTTTTATTAGTTGGGTAATTCCCAGTGAACTAGGAATGGCTGCAGCCTGTTTCTCCATGACAGAACCAGAGCAAGTGACTGGGACATCCCACCAGCATCCCACTGCCCCATGACTTACTGAGGCTGCCCAGCTGCTTGATGATGGCAGCCAGCGTGCTGTTGGTGACACATTCCAGCTCACTTGTCACCCCCTCGGGTAGAGCCCCCCGGCATAGGTGCCGGGGCTCGATGTTCCTCTTCACCAGTGGCATGTTGCCAGCGACCCCTCACCCCTCCCCTGGCAAAGGAGAAAGAAAGAAAAGAAATTAGCCAGTTTTTGCCATTTACCTATTTTTTTTCTCCCCATTCCTTCTGCTCTTTACCCTGGGGACTCATCCTTTCCACACCAGGATAAGGAGGATGCTGCCCATGCAGCAGCATCCAGTGCTTTTCCACACAGGGGATGCTCTGTGGGAGCAAACATCCAGATGCCAGCAGTGTCAGGGTTGAGATGATGTCCGTGCCAGGCTGTCTCTACCCTTGTGCTCCCCTGACAAGCTCATGTGGCTGGGAAACCTCTCCCACTTACCTCCCAGGTGCCTAAGAATTTCAGCTGACCCCAAACAGCCTCATCCACCCCAGACAGCAGCCAGAAGCGAGAGAACAGCTCATAATGCTGTTATTTCCAGCTCAGTGCAAAGCTCTCCAGGGTTTTTTTTGTGCACACACTACACAGAGGCCAAGCTCCCGAGGCCAGCTCACCCCTCCTCTCCACAGCATCCCCCCAGGATGATTTGTTTTCTACAGGGATGTCAGGAGATGACCACACCCAACAGCTTCATCTCCAGTTAGAGCACCAGTGGGAGCTAGTGAGGCAAGAAGGGCAGGGTGGGGTAGGAGGTGGGGGCTGGGGGCAGGTTATCCATTGGCATGGAGGGTGAGTGGTGTGAAAATAGGCTGAGGAAGGAGGACTTAAAAAAAAAATGAGTGCTTTTTTTGTAACTATGGTGGTGTCTCCTGGAGCTCTGCAGCCTGGCAGTGGGACACAGCCAGGCACAAAGCAGGACATGACCCTGCAGGCTTGCACAAGGAGGTTTAAGGTGACACAAGTGCATCAGGCCTCAGCTCTGCTCCCAGTGCAAACTGGTGTCTTTAGCATTGAAATTGCTGCAAATTGGATCCTGGGGTGATAAAAACTGAAGAGCACAATGCAGCAAGCTGGATCCCCCCCCCCCCATTTCACATCCCAGACACCTCCCCATCTTCTGGAAAAAACTTGCTCTGCTTCAGCAGTGCAGGAAAACCAGCTTCTGAGCAGAGAGCAGCAGGGCACTGCCAACAGAGCCAATGATTCTGACCATGAACAGAGCCAGAGATCTGCAGAGTTCCCATTTTTTGGCCCCGGGAAGCATTGGCCGGAACAGTTCCCCATTGATAGCACCCGGCCAGAGCTCCCGTCCCCTCCCCCGGCCAGCTCCTCTGCAGTTTTCACATGCAAATGCAAGCTCCCTCCAGCAAGGATCCCAAACGTTCTAAATCGTTCATATCGAGCTCCCCAAAGGGCTGATTGTGCTCCCGGATCTGTAAGTACAGGGGGTGACCAGCTCTGCCCCGGGGCCATCAGGGGTGCCGTGGGAAGGACCCCAGTCCTGAACCCTTCTTAGGGTCGAGCGATGCTTTGGGCTCGGAGCAAACCACGTGTCCTCTGGTGCTTCCCAAAGCCACCACACGTGGATGGTGGGGCTGGAGTTTGCAGGGGAGGCTCTGGGTGGATGTCTGCTCTGGCCACGTGTGACACCTCCTTCCTGGGTACCCCATGAACCCCAGCCCAGACTGCTTAAAGAGATGAGCAACACTGGCAGCTTCACCTCATGCTCCCTTTGAGCTGGTTGGATGTGTCACCCCAAAATCTGCATTCAGAGGCTGAGCCTCAGCATGTTCCTGGGGGGGGGGGATTCCCCCTGAGTGGCAGGTCCAGGGATGGGAGGGCGGGAGGCAGAGCAGTTAATGAGCTGCTTGGGCCTGGTAATTAGAACTGAGGAACAAAGAGCCATTCTCAGCATCCGCCTGGGATACAGCCACTGGCACCAGGGGCTTTTTGTCCCCATGCAGGGGGCCTGGGAGGAATCGGGGCCTCCCACACCTCCATCCCCCATGGAGGGGAATGAAGGAAAAAAGGATTTGAGGTCTGAAACTTGTCCCAGCAGGGACAGCCTTGAAGAGAGGCAGGAGGTGGGTACGTGGTCTGATAACAGCATTTGAGGTCGTGCCATGGGAGAGCATCTCTGAAGAAGAAAAATACCTTTCATCTCCCTCCAACAAGCCCTAACAAGACACAGAGCTTGCAGAAAAAGAAACCAAGGAGGAGTTTGGCATGCAGTTTTAGGTTAGGGTAGCCAGGACAGGCAACTTTGGCCAAGCCATGGGAGAAGCTGCTTTTTAACCTCCCCAGTGGACATCTACTAACAGGAACACAGAGATCAGAAACCCCCAGAATCCCCTCCTGCAACAAGTGCCAGCTCAGCCTGCTGAACATCATCCCTTGTACACCAGCAGCACCAAACCTCTGACTTCTGGGTTGAAAAAACAAACTTTTGACCTCAAACCCAAAATCTCAAGACCTGTCTTGAGTCAGGAGACCAAAATACTTTGGATGGGGATGGTCTACATACGACACCAACTTAATTTATGTCCTGGCAGGTCCAGTTACCAAAAGGCTGTGCACAAATCCTGAGCACTGTTGGCTTGGTCTGACCCCAGGAATGAGATGCTCACTCATGCTCAGTGCTGCTCCTGCTCGTGCTGACATTTCAGGTCATTTCTAAGCCTTCAAGAGGGTGATTTTGGTGGCAGGTCCTCAGACCTTTGAGTGAGGGCTGCTGGGAGCTCGGATCCACTGGGCAAGGAGGTAACTCCCTGGGACAAGGAAGAAAAGCTCAAACATGGACAGAGCTTGGGCAAGAGCAATTCAGTGTTTCTTCCATACATCTGGCCATACTGGAGCCCACCTCAGTGCTCAGCACCATGTGCCATCACCAACACACTGTGCAACAGGCTGAGCAGCAGTCACTGTGACAACTCCAGTACAGTCCAGCTGGGCATTGCCATGAAACCAGTAAAACCACATCTGAGCAGCTGCAGGGCCAAATCACCATCCTCCCATGGGCTCTATTAGCCCTTGATGGCCCTGAGCTGCATCACCTGGACTCCCACCCCACCCCTGGGCCCAGGAGGTTATTTAATCTAAGTTAGGGGGAAGTTAATCCTTTCTTGGAGGATGCTGCTTATCCCCAGCCCTGTTCCTGGCCATGCTTTGATGGACTTCACTCCTGAAAGCAGCTCTGAGGTGGGTCCTTTGGGTGGGTGTTGGCACCTGGGGCAAGTTGAGGGTTTGGTGTGATCTTCAGGGCAGGTGTTGGAGCTGCATTGCTGCCTTGTCTCTGTCTCCTTTGGTTTCTGCCTCCAGGTCTCTTGAGTCACATTGCAGTGACCTTGTCCTTGTGCTGTGAGGAGGGAAGACTTGAACTGGGACAGGTGGGATATCCAGTCTTTTTGTTTATGTTCAGGCTGGACACTGGGAAAGGCTTTCCAGCTTGCTGGGCTGTTCCATGTTTTGTGGAAGGTTTTAATCCTGGTCAGGCAGCCCTGGGCTGGGCTCTACTGTGAAATGCCAGCTCTGGCACAGGGGGTGGGAAGAGCCTTCCCCTGGGATATGTGTGTCTATGTGTGCTGGTGATGGGTGCTTCTAGGTGGGGATGTGCATTTCTCCTCCTGTGTCTGGGAATATCAGCCAGGTTCTGTCATCGCTTAAGTGGGCTAAAATCCACAAGGTTTTATTGTCTTCTGCATGGAAGCAAGGAGACCTCAAGGGGATAATGCCAGTGTCAGGAGGAGGAGAACAGGAGCTGCAGACTTGGCAGGAATGTTCTGGAGGTGGAAGGCAGGAGGAATGGGAATGGGGCTGGCCAGGGGCTTCCTGGAAGCTGCTGCCACATCACAGACCCACTCAGGGCCCATCACTTGACTTCTCTCCCCAGCTGCTGAAATAGTCAAAACCTGAGTTTTGCTATACTGGGAAGTGTCACAGGTGAAAGGCAGTGGTGACAGCCTCGGGTGACCCCTACAGCTGGCTCCTTCCAGATGTCATCCTTCATTTCAGCAGTCATCACATCTGGCAGCTGAAGTCCTTGCTGGGGGCAGAAAAGCGGCTCTTGGTTTGTAAGAGCTCTCAAAAAACAGAGCTTTGTGTCCAGCCGTTGCTCCTTCTGGTCTCTGCAATAGCTTTTCATGTACATAACTACCCCCTGTGGCCCAAAACCCACCCACCTTCTCCCATGGGGCAGGGGATTGGGCTGTGACTTGAAAAGTCAAGCTGGATTCCATGGCAAGGTCCAAAGTAGCCTGAATTCATGCTCTGGATGGCCCTGCAAGGAGGGACAGGCTGGGTGACAACATGTTTCTCAGATGCTGGCTAATCCCCATGATAGATGTTTGGTTTTATAAGTGCCTGATACCTGCAGCCTTGGCCCCAGTTCCCTACTTCACTTCCCAGCAAGGTGCTGGAGTCCCCGTGATCCCTGGAGGGGTTTCCAAGCTGTGGTGCTGAGGGACTTGGGTCAGTTGTGCCCTGGCAGTGCTGGGGGATGGTTGGACTCTGAGCTTAAAGGTCTTTTCCAATTCTATGATTCATGTTGCATGAAGTCCCCTTGCTGTCACCCTCCTTCACTGGGCCAAGGTGGGGCAGGAGGTAATTTTGGGTCTTGCTTTCTGTGGCTGGATGCTGCCCTGCAGGAGAAACCTGGATCGGGAATGGAGCCATGGCTGAGGTGAGCAGAGCTGGCTGGGAAGGATGTCTGGTGTCCATATTGTGCACTACTGGCTCCCAAAACCACATCAGCCATTGAGGTCTTGTCAATACTTCATGTGATGCCATCAAAGAGCAGCTGGATGGTGTGTGATGCAGCAGCTGAGCTTGTAAAGGTGGCCAAGGGAAACCTAATTTACAGTGTGTCAGCCAAGGCAAACCCTGAGGTTGGATTTGGGTGGGACGTGGGCAAACGTGCACCAGCACAGTGATGCCAAACCCCTAAAGCCTGGGAGCTTGGGTCAGCCCCTGCAGCTAAGCTCAGTCTTGGGCCAAGCTTTGGGGCCAGGCTGTTTGTTCAGCCCTTGCAATCAAAGCCTTTACCCGAATTGGGCTCCCCAGGGCACTGCTGAGCCCTGGGGTTCAGATGCTGCCAGGAACTGGAGGCTTTTGCAAGACAGTGAAAGCTCTGGGCAGATGCCAGGAGCCAGAGCAGTGCAAAAACCCCAAGTGGTATATTGAAAAATCTATTATCCTTCAGCAAAAGGCAAATGGAAAAGTTGACAAATGAATATCAAAAGAACAAGAAGTGCCAGATCTCTTCAGGATGGCAACTTGTGCTTTGGCACAGGAACCCTGGGAATGGTGAGGAAGGGCTGCTGGGGCAGGAGGGAGAAGGAGACATAAGGCAGTCCAAAATTTTGAGAGGAGAAAAAAAAAAAAGCTGACTCTGGACTCAGGAAAGGCACAAGAGGTGCAGGTGACATGAAGTTGGGCTCATGGTTCCTGAAGGAACAAGCTCCTGTGGAGCTTGGCAGAACAGATCTGGTACAAGACAGGGCTGGGAAGGATCTCCAGGGTGTGCAGTGTTCTTGAGCAGACAGAAATAAGTGGTAGCTGCAAAAGCAGCAGGGTTTTGAGCTGCTCTTTTATGGAGCTCTGCCACCAAGTGTGCTGGAAATCTGTGCAGGAGGGTTCAAGGAACAGCAGGATGAATCTGCAGAGGACAGACAGGGCCAGCAGCAGCAACCTGATGGCTGAGGGGCAACGTCTGGCTCAGGAGGCTCTAAACTGCTTCTCAACCTCAGCTGTTTGGCTGATGTGGTCCAGGAACAGCCTCGGGAGGGTTTCAGTGCCTGTAGCCTATAGGGACTGAAGTTTCAGGATCTTGGGGGTGAAAAACCAACGCAAACCAACCAGCCAAAACTGTGCAGGCGGCTCTTGCAATGCAGAGAAACCTGCTTGCTGAAGCTGGACCAGATCTGCTGATTTACCTCACACAAAATGGAGCGTGATCTGCACCACAAGGGCTCGTTGCTCTCATTTGCAGAATGCATCTGCCGACCACTTCTTAATTTGCTGCTCGCCCAAATCACCCTGAGTGCCACCAGCATGACAAATGTCACTGCTTTGTGTGCAGCTGATTATCACTCCAGAGCTACTCCAAAGGTTAATTACATTAAAACTGGCTGGATCTCAAGCATTCCCTTTGCTTAAAGCAGAGGACAGATCTTCAGCGAGAGTAAATTGTCATCATTGCACTGATGCTGATGGGCATGGGAGAAGAAATGCTGCTGCTTGGCCCCTCCTTAAGACCTCTGCACCCGAGTCTGGTGACAGAAAGCATGCTGAGTGTGGTGGGTTAGCACATCTCATGGCAAAACATCAGGGACTGAAGAGTTCCAGGATGTGGGGTGGTGTTTCTGGTCCCTCATCTGCAGGCTGTGAGCTCAGGGGAGGCTGGAAGCTGGAGCTGTGGGCTCCCTGCTCCCAAAGCATGTGGGATCAGGGCTGAGACCCCTCAACTCGTTTCACAAGTGTCACAGAAGAACAGTTGCTGCTGGACAGGAATGGATTGAGGCTGAGCTGCAACCACAGGGAAAGAGTCAAGCTCTCCAGCCAAAGGGGAGGAGGCAGATGGATGTCTGGCTGGCCCTGGGGCAGAGCTGCATTGCTTCCCAGATCTGGGCCAGATCAGTGCCCTGTACCCCACTGGGAAGGCCCATCGCCCGCCCCAGCTGGGAGTGCTGCCTACACCTCTCCTCCAGTCCATCTGCAGCTCTCCTCCTCTGCTAACTGAGCCCAAGGCAGCTCTACCACCACTCAAAACTGCCAGGAGGCTTCAGCGAACCAACACTTCCCAGCAGAGTGCAACATAACTTTAAATCACTGCTAAAAATATTCCCGAAGTGTTTTATTAGTAAATGCCACAGAATTTAGCAGTCACTGCTGAAAAAAGTTTCACTTTTCCTTTGGGAAGCACA
>JAOEGS010022529.1:0-15030 GCA_025447755.1 Corythornis vintsioides | reverse complement strand
ACAACAACAAAAAAAAAGAAAAAATGTATTTCAGCAAATTTAGACCTTTTTTTCCCTAAGGAAAAAAAAACAAACAACAAACAAAACCAAACAATCACAAAAACAACAGAACAACAACTAAAAAACAAATTAACCAACCAATCAAACAAAAAACCAACATACATTTAAATGCTTTTTACCTTGTGCTTTATTTTAGTGAAGATTATTATTAAAAAATGGATTTAAAAAAACAGTTTAATTAATTTAAAAATTTTAAACACAATGCATATTGGAAATAAATAGCTATAACTGTATGAGAAATATAAATTATTTAAAATATAAATATGAATACAAATATAGATAATATACATTTTTAAATATCTGAAGTATCAATTCTTTAACAAAGCAGCTGTAAAAGTATTTTTTCTTACAATTATGTCTAGTATAGCTGCATCTACCTTGATATTGCTGTACATTTTACTACATAAAAAAGTAGGTGTCACTGTATTACAAGCACAGCAAATCTTACCTCTTCATATATTCATTACATATGACACTCAATATTTTTCTAACAAATAATACCTATCTTCATTGTTTCCCTGTTTTTTTACCATCAACCCACTCCCATTTTTTTAATTGGGCATAATTCCCATAGGGTTACTGCAAGGAATTTCAAAGATTCAGTATCATTAAAGGTTGCCAACTATTCATAAGTGACCCTTTCTCTCACTATAATCTGCTCAAAGACTTACTAGAACACTCACTGGAAGTTTTATATAAAAAGTCAACAACATTCTTCTATGTTGTATGGCTCCTTTCAGGAACTTAATAACTTTTGATTTAAATGTTGACTGCACTTAAGTACAGGGCCTGTCTTTAAAACAACTTCTATATTTATTCACATTGACCATCCACTTTCTAATGGATGGTTGCACAAAACCTTTAGGAATGCATTTATTCTGGTTTCCATTAATGCAACAGCAAATGAAAAGGGAAGATATGGAGCACTGGCATCATGCTATCTGCAGCACATCGTGTATCTTCACTAAGTGTCTGATGGACTGAAGTTTGAGAACCACTATTCGGTTCAGCCATAAACATAGGTATACAGAATCATAGAATGTTTAGGGCCGGAAGGGACCTCCAAAGGTTATCTAGTCCAGCCCCCCTGCAGTGAGCATGGACACCCTTAACTAGACCAGGCTGCTTAGAGACTTGGCCAACCTCTCCTTGAATATCTCCAGAGATGGTGCCCCAACTACCTCCCTATTCCACCAATCCATCACCCTCAAAGTAAAGTACTTCTTCCTGATATCCAGTCTAAATCTACTCTTCTCTAATTTAAACCCATTACCCCTTGTCCTTTCACTACAGGCCCTTGTAACCAGGTCCTCTCCATCCTTTCTGTAGGCCCCCTTCAGGTACTGGAAGGTGGCTATAAGATCGCTCCGGAGTCTTCTCTTCTGCAGGCTGAACAACTCCAGCTCCTTCAGCCTGTCCTCATAAGAGGGGTGTTTCAGCCCTCTGATAATCTTTGTTGCCCTCCTCTGGACCCCACTCCATCAGGTCCATGTCTTTCCTATGTTGAGGGTACCAGAACTGAGACTAGTAGATATATTTAGTGTCATAAATACCCCCTTTATTATTATATTAAATTATATACACTTCGATATTAGGTGGATTGATAGTTTTTATTTTATTCTTTCCTAAATTACAAGACTGACGAGGCATGCAAAATTATTCAAAACAAATTTAGGAAAGGCTGTAAGACTTAATTTAAGGAAAGGTTATTGATTTTCAACAGGAATCTAGCTATGTGACATACTAATCACAGTATTAAATGGTTTGTATCAGAGCAAGAATACAAGCAGCTTGCAGACTTTTATGATTCACAGGAAAAATACACACATTCAAATGCTGTATCTAAAGCTTGAGATATGCTATAAGTAGCTCTCAGTGTTCCAACCAAGAAGATAGCCCTGTACATAGACAAGCTCCTCTTACAGTTCTTACATAATTACACTGACTCCAGGTCAGAGTCATCTCAAAAAGCCAACACTGGGTTTGAATCACTGGTATTGGAATCAGGACACGGAGAAAGAGGCAAAGATAAGGAAGGTTGTGTTTTTTGGCATACCAAATCCAAACTGTACACAGACTTTCAGCAGAAAGGGATTCCTGAAAACAGCAGCCACTAAAGAGCCACAGAATTTTATTGATATATGAAAAACAGTATCTTGATTTATCAAGGATTACAAGACATGTTGAATCCTTTATCTAGCTAAGAACAACAGAGCAGCTTTAATTTTTCAGGATCACAAGCTGCACCTGTGGTGGGCAGATGTATCCATCTAGGACAAGTGAACCACACAATCCCTTTAAGATTTCTAAACCATTACTGAATTGATGCCAGAGCTCCCCAAAGTTTCTGCTTCCAGCTCTACTGGCCTGAGAAAGAGCACAGCTCTTAAATGGTTAAATAGATCACATTTAAAAATAGACCACAGTTAAAGGCAGACAAAGAAGCTGTTTTCATAGTGTACATTTCCTAGAGCACATTGTCTTTCTGGATTTGAAAATGTGCTTAGTTCTAATCAGCCGCTTCCATACAACTATTTTATGATGTTACTTTGATCAACTAATTAAATACTTCAGTAACAGAACAGTTTTTCCTTCATGACCTTCCCTGTACAGCTGAGGTTTAACAAGCACTTTATTGTCTTGAACTGTCCTGTAATACTGCTTTTCATCCTCTTATGGAAAGAAAAAGCTCTGCCTCACCAGTTCAAGGCTATTAGATGCAAAAGGACACCAAAAAGGGTTAAAAAGTTTGCCGCAGTCTCATAGATATGTTCTTCAGGCCATTCGAAGCTATGCACATTTTCTACTTGCAAATTTTTTGCAATTCATACAAGTATCTTAATTTCAGAATGCTCATTTATGGTATCTGGTACTACAGAAACTCGGGAACAATCTTTGGGAGTGTTTTTCACCTTCTAGCCTTTTTAATATTCAAATACATCTTGAGAAATAAATTACTTGTGATAATGGAACAAAATTAGATAAAAACTCCACTATTACATTTTCTACTAACAAAAATAATGGTAAACTTCTATTAGAATGTGAATCCCATTCTCAGCCAAAGATTGTGAACTGCATATTTCCTTGCTACTAAAATGTAAGCCTGTTAATTAAAAGTTTCCCAATCTTTCCTCCATTATTAAAAAAGTCTTTTCAGACTTGCTATTGGAAAGATTACTAGTCGCTTGTTCTCCTATTTACCACTAATCAGTGTGATGTTGAAAATGAGAAATTAGTTACCCTCTGTGAATTTTCAAGCTGGCAAATAACCCTACTATCATATATCCACCAGTCAGCTTGCTCTTTTTGGCAAGAAATGCCTGATTTTTGTTGACAGAATAATTTTTTGAGGTCTGGCTACAATACTCAAAAATTTCAGGCTCAGCTCTCCTAGAACTTCCCATTCATTTCCTTGGGGACAGCAGAGGTAGGCACGCACCTGGACCTCAGCGTGGAAGTTCAATATACACTTATTAGATAAATGCAAGCATCTTTGTATTCAGCGATTTAAGCAACTATCTCAACTGCACATAAGAATATGTATAATATCCTAACATCTCTGTTATGAGGCCAGTGATCTTCAAGAGATGTGGGAGATAATGAGGGCAAGCAAAATGTGCTAATGCCCGAAGATGTCTCAGTTGTTTCAGCTGATGCAAGTGCATCAGCCTCATCAGGAAACTTGTACTGTTTCTTCTGCTCTTGCAGTTAAAGTGTAAAGTACTTTTTTATTTGAGACAAGTTATTTTCATCTTCACTCACTTGAAAAAAAAAAAAAAAGCCTTAACCAACAACCAAAAACAACCTCACAAATTTAGCCAAATACACCTGCAATTAACTTAATGTGTTTTACATTTTTACAACTAAAATTTCTTCCCCCTCATCTTGAGGCTACATTTTGCTTTTTGGGGCAATTCCAGTAGAGGCTTCCTTTTATTTTTTATTTATTTTTACAGATATAATAATCTGGGTTTCCATGCAAGCTTGGACGTCAACATCAAGATATTAAAAGGACTACTTTGTATCTCTGCAATCTAGAACATTCTGAAATGAAACACAGCAAGATAAATCTCATATTAAAACCGGGAAATTCAATCTGCATAACTTTCTGCCAGTGAAGCTTGTTTTGGTTAACAAGTACCAAGTTACTGATGGACGCTGCTACTGTCTCAGACAAGTACAAACCAGGCTGGTGTAGCTTAGCAACCCATAGAAAAAATGAGTCTCAAAAAGGGGATTCTTTTTGCTATGATACCTCACATGCCCTGTCAATTGCAAGCTGAGTCACATTTGTCATTTCAGTGACTCAATCGCCTTCTCCCACCTAAGCCAAATCCCCGTATTTGACCAGGTACTGTCACACACACACATCAAGAAATCTTCTTCAGTCAGAGAACTAAATCTAACCAGAAAACCCAGAAGTCTAGGGGAAAACTTTACCATGATAGGATCAGACAGTGAAAACAGTGCTATTTCTATAGGTCTATTGCAGTTGGATTCTCAGATAAACAGAGGCAAGGAAAATTCACTCCACACCTGACTGCAATATATATCCTTGTTGCCTGGATACTTCCAATAAATTACTGAGCAAGGGTGTGAGTCTTCTTCCTAGTCAGTATTAAATTAAAACAATCCCAACCTCATACTCTGTAAGAGGAGAAAGTGCACATGGAGGCTTCCTGCACCCATGCCAGCTGAGTACCAGAAAGAGACAGATCAAGCCTTGAGAATTTTAAATCTTGTAGGTTGCCATACCATGTTATGAACTAGATCTCATATAATTCATCACCCAAGTTGCAGAAAAACAGTTCAAGAACTCAGAATAATGAATTCTGTCATTTCCAATAGAAATGTGAAGGGAGAATTATGAATGAACCTTTTAAAAACACGTATGTGGAGGGAGATTGCCTTTCTACAAAATGAAAGCAGCAGGCTTCTATTTAAATGGCCCAATCCTGAAAGTGAGACCTTTCATTTTCAATTAACTTAAATTGACAATTGAGAGAGGTTTGAAAATGTTGTTGGAGCCTTTCAGTTTGATAGATCTCAGTTCTGACATTACACCTAGCATTCTGATCTGTTTTTTAGGGTGTGCTGTTATAAAACTGAAAATTTGAAATGAAAAATATTTTATTGAATCAAAGCTGTTACAAGACATTCAAACACCTTAATCCTTTAGCAATGCTTTTTCCGTATTTTCTCATAATCTATTATATAATACATAATTCATTGTGATACATTAGAACCTCAAAGCCATACCTTCCCACAGTCTGATGTTATTTTATGTTGCAGCAATATTTTCATGGCAAAATTAAATTCTATCATAGAATATATTACCATGTACAATAGGTAACTGTTTACCACAAAATATAACCTTCCTTTATATTCTAAAGCAGTCTACATTACCAGAATCGTACAAATACCAAATATTACATACTTAATAGCAATATGATACAACATAGACAAATCATACTAATTTTCAGATTTAATATTAATTTTTAAATACAGAAATAGAACACCTGATGTACTTCATTAAATAAAAAAAAATAATAAAAAAAGAAAAGAAATACATCAGAGAATATTTTAAAGCTCATGAGCAAGAGATGGAACTTTAATATGACTGTGAAGTGAGGCAGAGAGATCCCCACATTGAGAGAATCTGTTTATCATTTAGTAAATGGAATATATTGTCCTTGCTACTTGACAGATGTAGAAGCACAATCTGCTCACCCTATTATACCAATGATGCAATCTTATGCAGTCACCCCATTATACCAATGATCAGTTGTGAATTATAGTATCAATTTGTTATAATAGAGTCAGATCCCACATGAACAAAAACGAGAAAAAAAAAAAAACAAAGATTTTTTTCCACATGGGTTACCTCATTTCTAGTTTCGGGGTTTTTTTCCAGGAAGTTTCTTTCAATTAATGACCTTCTAAGAAGAATTAATATTGCTTAAAGTAATGTTTTGTTTCTTGTAGCTGCTATAAATTGATATACATGATTCAGATTTGCACTCAACACTGATAACATGCTGGATCCCATTTTCCACCCCAGTCATAAAAAGCTTGAAGAGACAACATTGACCAGTCTCTTGTAGTACTGAGTCCATATACACATGATGTAAGTTCTGCCGTAATGTTTCAAACAGGAGCTGTGTCAAGCACAAGGATCAAGTTCTGTTCTTGCACAATTGTAGTTGTTTAGTAAACTCGGCAGAATTAAATAGGATTTGGTTCAGACCTTCAAATTTGACCAAGCAATACTAGGCCACATTTTGAGGATTGCAAGTAAAGATGTGTTTATATTATAATGCTTTTGTTAGAGAGGTGGCCTGGAGATGCAGCAAATGTCAGTCATCCAAGGAACTTGCTATTGTAGTCAGACCATAGGAATCCCATTTTCCTAATTGTACCACCAGTGCTAGCTCTTGGTGAGAGACAGGATAGAGGGCAGTGGAAGCTCAATGTTCCCTGAAGCTTTTCTCAATACATTGCCTAAGGGTACTTAAAATAGTCATCTTGGAAATGCAAACTGGGCCTCTGCATTACTTTAGTTTCACACTACTGCTACTAAGTGAAACATTTTAGACAAGGTATGTTCCTCTACTTACATGAGATGAGCTTCCTCTACTTAATGAGATAAACTGCAGAGAAAGTAATGCTTTGTGTTAAGGAAGCACAAAGTTTGTCTTCTGGGAAATGAGTCCAAATGTATAAGGTGCTAAAATCAAAAGTAACACTGTGAACAACAGATCTTGTCTTGCACCTGATTTTTTATTTTTGTTTTTAAATATATGTATGAAGTGACCCTTGGGCAGTCTGGTACACTTCAGTAGAAGAGGGACAGGGAACTGAGCACTGAGCAATGGAAACATCACTTTTAAAATTATTTTTTCCTCTCAGTGATTCAGAGACTGAAGGATAATGAGAAGTGTGAACTGAGTTACAACTGAGTATTTTATCCCTTTTTCCCACAACCCCTGCTGTGGAAAAGAATGAAATTATCAAAACAGTGTTCATAATATTTGAAAATAAATCTGTATGTATATAAATGTTTCAAATGTCTACTATAGAAGTTGTAAGAATTTCTGTTCTTAAGGAATATGGAAATTACATCACACTTTGTAGTTTTCTTCAGCACATAAGAGACTCGGGAACTTTGGAAGCTGTGTAGCATAGTTCATTCACTATTTCAGTTTTAATGAACTCAGCAACAATTAATAAATATGTTACTTCAAACTACTGTCTTTGCAATATGGATGAGAAATCACAGTAAATCAATGTTCAGCTCTGTACAAGAAAAGGCCTACCAAAAGAAGTTCCAATTTAAAATAGCCATAGTTTAGAATAGTATTTACTATCGCTAATGTGAAAAGTCAGTTTAAAATAGTTTTACCATTGCAAGCTACTGTCTACTTGACAAAATGTTTATCTCCGATTTCAGTGTACAGAAATGGTTCGACTCACAGGTGTGACATCTGAAAGGTACCCTGTAAAGAGAGCACCTGCAACACTATAAAATCACTGGAAACACTACTGGATCTGCCTGCAAAACTAATCCCATTTCTTGGCCCGTTTCGTGTTTGGTTTTTGGTTTGGTTTGGTTTTTTTTATCTCGTTTACAATTATCTTTCCCCTAAGGGAAGTATTTGGGTATGCTCTACTAAGGCATTCAGAACTGCCCAAGTGCTATTTGTGGGAGCAGCCCTACAGTAACACGTCCTTCTGCTGCACAGGTGATCATGAGGGCGGAGGCGGAGAAATAAATAAGGGAGGAAACAAAAAGTTATTGGAAATTTCCCTAAACTAAGGGCAAAGTCGGGACTTCGACCGCTAAGGAGTCACTAACACCAGCACAGCCCGAGACAGCCCGGTCGTCGGGGAAGGGGCGTTCCGCCGGGAAGCAGCAGCCCTCAGAGAGGGCTGGGCTGCGGCGGACGCCCGCGGCATCGTCCTGCGCCGGGGTCACACGCACACCCCGCCCCAGGGGCCAGAAGCTGCGGCCAACGCAGCGCCTTTCACCGGAGCGCCCCGGGTGCCGACACCCCGGGGACACGTGACCACGCTTATTTAAAAAAAAAAAAAAAAAGTGTAACATTCAGTAACCCCCCAACCGGCTCCTGTCCGTTTGGCCACCAGCCCGGTCAGCTTTTCTCACCTGGCGCTTTTGCCTCCTTCCGCCGGCGCGGTGGGCGGCGCGGGACTATGTCACTCGGCGGCCACCGGCGCCGGCAACCCTCCGGGAACTTACCGGCGGGTCCGCCCTGTCCCTCGGCCTCCGGCAGAGCAGTCGCAGCTCAGGGCGGCGGCATCCCTCGGGCTTCCTGCCTCCCCGCACCCCCCAGCTCCCCGCGGGCGTCTCGACGCTGGGTTGCGTGACTTGTTTGGCGCGGCTGGCACCGTCTTTACCCTATTGCTGTCGCGGGAGGGAGGAGGAGGAGGAGGAGAAGGAGGAG
The DNA here is from genome assembly GCA_025447755.1 of Corythornis vintsioides. NCBI lineage: Eukaryota > Metazoa > Chordata > Aves > Coraciiformes > Alcedinidae > Corythornis > Corythornis vintsioides. The sequence continues at coordinate 6,508 of JAOEGS010022529.1, read as the reverse complement.
AAGAGGAGAGTGTGTGCGTGTGTGTGTGTGGGGGGGGAATTTGCTCAATGGCGACAGGGCAGCAGCCGCAGACCAAGCATCAGATCGATTTACTAAACAAACTGAAACGTGGGTGGGGATGTTAAACAGTAACCAGCAGCCTCAATGAAAACTGAAAGCTGCTGCTGCCGGCGCCAACGACTGCCCCTGCACGCGGCCCGCGCTCCGCCGACGCGCGCCAAGCGCTCTCGGCCCGGCCCGGCCTAGACTGACCCGGCTTAGTTCGGTTCGGCCCGATCCCATTGTGCTGCAGCTGCCGGTAGCCGCGGTGCTGTGGCAGGGCTTTCCACCCAGCCCCGATGCTCCCTCTCTGTCTCCCCAGCAGCGCCCTCCGGCCGCTGGGCCAGGAAGCGGCCGGTCCCTCGCTCCCTCGGCTGCACCGCGCCAGCCTCACTACGCTGGGTTGCCACTGCTCTGGTGCTACGAGCGGAGAAATCAGCCTGCGCGCCCTGTTCTGACCCCGGGAGACGAGCCCGGCCGCTCTGAAGGGCCCGAGCGAAAGGCGAGGCTCGGCCTCGGGGCCGCCCCTGCTGGCCTTCGACCCTCACTCCTCAGCTCCGCGCGGTGTTTGGTAGCCACAGATTTGCGGGTACTTAAAGCGCAAGGGTTCCTCGCCGAGTGTCTCTCCCTTTGCTCCACTGAAGTTGTCACGGGGGGAGGGGGGAAGCCCTCCTCTTTATTTTAAGCACCTGGTCATATAAAGAAAGGGAACCAAACACAGGGATCCCCTGCAAACTCTGAGTTCCCTGCGCTACAGACACTTCGTCGGCCATTTACTATAGGGAAGGTCGTTACACAAGGAAGTATTTATAAAATAATGTAATTTTCCTCCGAAATTGAACATTCACAGACTCGAAACAATAATTAACGCCTTGCCTATGATATCACCAGCTCACTCCTGCAGAAGCTTCAGGAAGAAAGGAAATAATTTAAGGCAGTGAAGGTACTGTCACTCCAAATATCATCTGTGGGGGGGGCTCCCTGAAGGCGTGAGCGGGCTGTATTTGGCAGAAGTTCCACTTTAAGAATGACGAAAGACCCCATAGAAAGGTATTGTCAGGCAAAGGGTGTATGAACACACCTGACCCCTATAACTGCACACCCATGTCAGTGATTTAACGACACTCTCTCATGAAAGGGGCTACGCAGCTTCTACACAAGAAGGAGACTGGGGCTGGGAAAAAAAAAAAAAAAAAAAAAGAATATTAAAAATATTCTCTTCTTCCAGCGGCCGGTGATTGATTGGTTTCACCAGTGAGGAGATTAGCGATTTTCCTTTACTATCCTACCGGTGGTATGTAAACCAGCATAGTTGCTATGCTGGTTTATCTCGTTAAAATGGCCAATTCCTCATTTCCAGAGTTTACCCGTGGAAACTCTGGATCCAATTTTTAGGGGCTTTCGATTGTTACTTGGAGACAGAAAAGTGAATTTTGCTTCACAATCCTCCCCACCCCCTAATGGAAACAATAAAAATAACTGGAAAAAATTGCCAAGATAGCCACAAGGAAGGTGTAAATACATACAAAGTCCCCTGGTGTTATTTCAAAGGTGTTTTTTTAAAAGGCCAGTAAAAGCGGTCGCGAACGATTTGTTCTTGAGGAGCTCTTGCCCACGTCCTGCCTCAGATAAAATACTGCAGGCAAGGGCAACACTGGTAATGAAATGAGCGTTACTGCTGCTGCCGGCAACTCGATTCGTAGCAATCCGTAGGCGCGAACAGCCGGTTTAAAAAGTGACTGTCACTTACATGAGAGTTGGGTTTTTTACTTCTGCTCAGCGATATGTCACGGGCTAATAACCAGGTTTCCTATAAGAATAAAGATGATTGTTCGGAGTTTCTTTGCTATCTTAATAATTTTAATATGCCAAAGTCACGTGGTCATCTGTAGGAACTGTATTTGTACACTTGTGTCTAGCTCCAGGCAGATTTGATGGAGGAAGTGCTGAGGACGTTTTTATTCCAGTCACTTCAGCATATACGAAAGTTGTTATTATTCTTTCTGCGGGAAAGGTACTGCTTCTTGCCAAAATCAAATATCTTTCCTAATAGTAAATGGAATTTATTTCCTGTGCGGGTAATATTTGCATGTATTTCTCATCACGTAAGGCCACGTTTGATTTAACCTTATTGTAAGTAGTAGTTTTCATTTCGACTTCAGCGTTTCCTTACGTGTTTTTTATGAAGTGGTTGCCTCTTTTAGTTATCAGCAACCTTTTTTGAGGGAGAGTGGAAGGCAGCACAGAGTCCCCTGACTGTCACCTCGCCGTCAATGCAACCTCTGAAGCAGCATTTTCACGTATCACCTCCACGATGTAATCATGCGGCCGCTCAAATAGCCGCAGGACCTGTGAAATGTCTCAGCGCTCATGGCCCGGAGACCCTCGCTCTTCCCCCAGGGGTTGAGGTTCCACCCGCCTTCAGCCCTGCTTCCCCCTCAGCTCCTCCCTAACCCCCTCCCCCCTCGGCCTCCTTTTGAGGATGGAGAAAAAAAGCAGTAGAGTATCGTCGGGGACCCTCTGCCCGGGATCCCTGAAAGCACCAGATGGGCCATCAGGGGCAGGAGAAGAAGCCTCACCAAACCTGTCCCTAACTACATCCCGGGAGGAAGGGCTGGGAGATGGAATTGAAATTAGGGAGGGAGGGAAATCCATGTACCCATTTGCAAAGAAGATAACGAATATTTCCAGAGGTTGACCTCAAGAGGGAAGTCCCACACAGTATAGTATCTGTGCTGATTTGGGGAAGCTCCTCTAAGCACTTTGCTGCCTCTGGATGTGTCCGCATATACTTGCTAGGCGGCCGATGCCGGCTTGCAGCGGCCGGGTCGGCCCCCTCATCCCCATGGTGTGCACAGCCCGCTGGGTTCCCACGGGGCAACTACTGCCCACCTCTGCGAGAGTCTGCCCTTCCTCGACCGAGCAACATTTGTTTGCTTCTCTCCAGTCAGACTCCTGGCTTTTTTTTTTCTTTTTTTTTTTTTTTTTTTGGAGGGCTTGGGGAAGAAAACAAGGGGGCTGCTTCTACGGGCAGCTGGGCAGAGGCTGGGGAGGCAGTCAGGCTTGGGGGTGTGAGGCCACCCAACGCGGCAACTCGTCCGGTTTCCACTCGATTAATTCCGGTATCATTAACTTGCGGGTGAAGCAATTGTTTGCGTGCCCTCTCCTCTTCCAGAGAAGCTGCTTTTTCCCTGTCACTGATTTATCCCTTGTAAATAATTTATGGGGAACTGGGCACTTATTTCCTCGCAGGAGCTTCCCTTGAAAAACTTTCTCATCTTCAGTCACGCGCCTTTTCTTTGTTAACACGAATAATTGATAAAGGATCCCAACGTACCTTCAAAAACCATCTAAAAGGCTTCCGGGAACTATAGTCGCTTAAGGTCACGGGGAGCTTCTGCCTTTAAAAGCGTAATACAGGAAAATATCAGCATCGAAACGGTTTAAAGAAACAGCTACTTTTATGTGGTTGCATGAAACCATAAATGAGAAACGCTGTCTACTTTTACATGTTCTGGTATCGAGAACAGAGCCCTTTCCTTCTCTCCCTGATCAGATAGCATCTGGCATTCTGGTACTAACTAATGTTTCTGTGTTCTTATGCCTCGAAAAACAAGAGTGAGAAAGTTCATTGTTCAAAAGAAAAAGAAAAACTAAACCTCAAAACTCTGAACCGTGAGTTTATGCCGGCATCACGTGTCTGTGAAGCGATTTCAAGGGCTGCATTAGAGACTTGTATTTTGGGGTTTTTTTTTAGAGGTTCCCTAGCTAAACTATTAATTGCCGGGGTTTCATGAAAGATTTGCAGACTTAACAGTCATTTATGATACGTGCAATAAAAACTCGGAGATATGAGCAGACCGGTTCAAGGTGTAATGCAAAGATGTATTATGTGCCCTTGGCAACTATCTGTGGGTGCTGTTTGTATTCTCCGAACACACCCTTCGCTGCAATGAACATTTCTGTAAAACGCGGGTTGGCTTGTTCATTTCCAGAGCTGTGAAGGTTCACACAAAAGAGTTTTAGATTTCAGGCAGGGGAATCAAGTGATTGGAAATTTATTCTAGTCTCCCGAAGAGTTCAAATGCAAGTGAGATAAGACGAAAAGTAGACTTCAATGCCTTTTCCCCTCGTAAATTAAAAAGCCCGTAAGAGAACAAATTTGAGTACTCAGAGCTGCAATGCTCTCCTGACCCATCAAGGCAGACATTACATTATTGTCCGCCTTAGCAGAAGGCGGGGAGGAACCCCTCGAATCCGAAGAAAAACACCTGGAAGAGTATTGACTGTCCTCCAATTATAACCTGTTTAGGAGCCTCCTAAACGAGAACCCTAGGCATTTTAAAGGTTATCCATCCCCCTAAGTAACTTTGAAGATTATACTAATAACTAAAGATTGCAAGAGTTTACTGCGAGAGCAGAGAAACAAAACCAGCCTCGTGGAGATTGTCCATGGTATTTTTCTGCCTTTCTTTTAGATTATTTGTTCCCCCCCTCACCGCGGCCGTTACCCTCATTAGCAGCCTAGTAAGGAGGAATGCGGGAGCGGGAAAAAGAGGAAGGCTACTGCTGTCCCTCTATCAAACGGGGCGGAGAGTGGGGACCGCAGCTGCACGGAGAGAGGCGGCGGGGTGTGCAGCACCGGACAGAGCAGTGCCGCAAGTAGCGCGGGGCGGTGGCGGTGTCGGCGGAGGGGCCGCGGGCGCCGTGAGAGACCCAGCCCTGCCACCTAGTGGCTTAGAGCCACGCTACCTGCCCCTTCTGCACCTCGCCCGGCCCCGCCTGCGACCCCGTTGCTCCTCTCCGCCGCCCGCCCTGCCGCTGACCGCTCGCTGCTGCCCGATCTCCTACGGTCCCTCGACCCCCGCCACCTCCGCCACTGGAGCGAGGTGGGAGCTACCGCCCCAGGCGGTAACGACTGTCTGTAAGTGAGAAAGCGAGCAAAATCCCGCCTGCGGGTCGAAGCGTTGAACGAGAGGCGCCCCACGTATCGTTGAGAAAAAGGATAAGATGGGTAGCCTAAAGGCTTCACTCTGCCTGAATGCTTCGTTTACTCCTCCTCTACCCATCTTGACCCTTTCACCCCACAAATATTCATCATGCAGATAGATTGCTAAACAGAGTATAAGAGCCAGTGTCTCTCTCCTGTTTGTTCCACCTGACCCATGTTAGTGATCCTATCAATTCCTTCCCAAGAAAGCACACATCCTCTGATCATGAAAATAGAGAGTGGGGGACACATGATCACCTAGAACACTGTCATTAATTTTGTGATAGTGAATGCGTGGAAGTACAAATCATGTTCACCATGTTTGTTTTTCTGATTAAAATTCCTACCAGGCTAAAGCTGGAATAAGGGCTCCAAGGCACAAAATGCAGTTACTGATATAATGAGAACAAATACAACGATAATGATTCCCTGGATTAAAACAATAGCTGCATATTTGGACATATGTTTTGATCTTATTGCTTAATCTGATCTACGTTCATGGTATGCTTTATGCAAACCATGATTAATTTATTTTCCTCCCAAAACACAGTTAAGAGTTGCATGTATGAACAAAAGATGAAATGATAAAGACTTCATAGTTTAAGTACTTCAACATACCACATATAAAAGCACAGGTCACAGCAAATCAGCTTTCTAAGGAACTGTTGCTTTGCTATGCTTGTGAATTCTTCCTATCATTCTACCATTATTATATGCCTTCAATGAGAAAATACCTCATGAATATCTATAGAAGTGATACCAAAAAAAAAAAATAAATATATGAAGTATCAGAGTGAATACATATCTGCTAGTCAACATGCTCTGTCCAATACAGACTGTTCTCAAAATCAGTGTTAAGTGAAGACTTTTCCTTCTATGTTAGAAGACTAGACTGCCTTCTGGGAGATACATATCTTGGGAGATACCTTGGAAACTGTAGAATATATAAGCACAGGACATTGATGTTGAATGATATTTAAATGATATCAATACAAGAATGCAGGAAAACTGAAACAGTCTTCAAAAGAGGTTATCAGGATGAGCATGTATCTGATATCTAATTTGTACACAAAGTAGTTCCACCTCACTGATTCAGTTAGGGATGATTGATTTCAAAATGTAGGCAGGGCAATAGAAAATAATCTTTTGCTTATAATTTACACTGTAGTTTCTGATAAACAGTGTGTATTCATTGAGGTTGACAGTGTAGACACAGCATATGAAAATAATCTTTTTCTGAGAATTGGAAATAATCCTATGTCCATTACATTAGTTTATGAAAACTTCTGCAGAGCTTTCAGTTGGGCTCTGTTGGTAAAAAGCACCCTAAGAAGTCTAATGAACCATTTAAGCAAAGTTAAAAAGTTCCATTTGTCTGGAATAAGAATAGTGATTAAAAGCATATAGAATCATAGAATCATAGAATGATTTGGCTGGAAGAGACCTTCAAGATCATCAAGTCCAGCCATTAACCCTACA
>JAOEGS010022527.1:0-10445 GCA_025447755.1 Corythornis vintsioides | reverse complement strand
CCGGCCCGGCTCCGTGCGGCGCGGCACTGCCCGGCTCGGCTCGGCCCGGCCCCACGCGTCAGCCGTGCCCCTGAGCGCGGGAAAGAGTGACAGAACCATAGAATCGTTTACGTTGGAAAAGACCTTTAAGATCATCCAGGCCATTAGCTCAGCACTGCCAAGTCACCGCTAAGCCATGTCCCTCAGCACCACATCTCCATGGCATTTCACTACCTCCATGGATGGTGACTCCACCACTTCCCTGGGCAGCCTGTTCCAGGGCTTCACAAACTTTGGGGGGAAGAAATTTTAATTGATGTCCAACCTAAACCTTCCCTGGCACAACTTGAGGCTACTTCCTTTTGTCCTTCTGCTTGTTCCTTTAGAGAAGAGAAGAGAATGACCTCCACCTGGCTACAGACTCCTGTCAGGGCACTGTAGAGAACAAGAAGGTCTCCCCCAAGCCTCCTTTTCTCCAGACTAAACAGCCCCTGGTCCCTCAGCTGTTCCTTACCAGACTTGTGCTCTAGACCCTTCACTAGCTTTGTTGTCCTTCTTTGGACACACTCCAGCACCTCAATGTCCTTCTTGTAGTGAGGGGCCCAAAACTGAGCCCAATATTTGAAGTGTAACCTCATCAGTGCAGAGTACAGGAGGACAAGCAGTTCCCAGGTTCTGCTGCTCACACTATTGCTTATCCAAGCCATGATGTTGTTGGCCTTAGTCACCTGGGCACACATTGGCTAATCTTCAGCTGTCTGTCAACCAACACCCTCAGGTCCTTTTCCACCTGGCAGCTTTCCAGCCACTCTTCCCCAAGTCTGTAGTATTGCCTGGAGTTGTGGTGACCAAGTTCCAGCTCTTGGCTTTGTTGAACCTTATACCATTGACCTCAGCCCATTGATCCAGATTGTCCAGATCCCACTGTAGAGCCTTTCTACCTTCCAGCAGATCAACACTCCTTCCCAGCTTGGTGTCATCTGCAAACTTACTGAGGGTGCACTCAACCCTCTCATCTGGTCATTGGTAAAGATATTTAAAAGAGCTGGCCCCAGTACTAGTCCCTGGAGAACACTACTTGTGACTGGCCACTAACTGGATTTAAATCCATTCATTGCCACTCTTTGGCCCACATATTCTGAGTCACCTATCTCATCACTGTCGTTTTCCTGCCAGTTGCCAGAGGAGGAGAAAGAGTGAGGCAGAGATTATTTTCTTCACCAAGATGCCAAGAAGCCCCTATTTATTAATTTACAGCTCTTTTTATACTCTTTTATCTTCAAGGCAATTGGACAGGAAGCCAGCCACCCAGTTGGCTGGGGTGCCACAACACCCATAGTCAAAACATCTTTCTACTGTTTTACAAACAGGTGCCAACAAGGTCACAGCTGGTGGGAATCTTTGCGATCCCACAGGAGGGAAAATTCCATGCAGTAGTATTTTAGTGTCCACACATCACCAACACCCCTGCTTCAGCACAGCAAGGAGAAAGCCAAAGCATCCTAGGATGATGATAAATACAAATAACATTGAAGACCTGGAAGGAAAGTTCTGAAACTCCTCAGTGGATGCTGTCATGTTCCCACCTGCTTCACCTAGGATATGGAGCGTGAGGAGCGCGAGCACATGAGATGTGCTTCACCTCACAGGCTGTGCTGCTGGAACTGAGCAAAGAGAGGCATCTCCGAGAGTAGAAGCATGATCCCACACACCTCGGCAACAGAGGGATGATTCCTTCTTTTCCCTGTTCATCTCATGTGCAAACAGCCAAACGCAAATATTTTTAAACGTCCCAGTAGCAGAAATGAGAGTGTATCAGCACCGTGGACACCCACCGTGAATTTGTTTTAGAGAAGATGTGACCCATGCCGTGTCAACGGTGAAGGTTTTCACCCTATCTCTGGCAAAACTTCAAATGCTCTGAATACCGACTTGAAATCACGTGTTAAATGGGGACATCTAGGGGAAATACCCGACAGTGCAGTCTCACTTCACAGTATCTGCTTGCAGCTGAGGACTTGGTGGTCAATGGATATTCATACAAACCTCAGTGATACCAACACAGTTCACACCAGCACGTGGATTTTACTCCATGTATGGGATATGGCCCATTAACGAGCCGAGGGTGGAGGCAGGAGAGGGGGTGCATTTGCATACTCCATCCTGATGTGTGATGCAGGTGGAACCAAGCATTCTGCTTTGAGAACTTCTGGGCTTGGTGATTTCTCATTAGCTCCCTGATACAGCAGTCCCTAGAGTAACAGGGCACACAACGATCCCAAGGGAGGGTTTTCTAATGTCCCACTGGATCTCCTACACTGCTTCCTGTAGCCATTGCCCTGCTCTGTCATCTGCCTCTCGGAAATGTGTGTTACCTTTGTTTGTAATGGCCCCCACAAGAGCGCCGGGAATGCACTAGGGATATCTGTCCTTACTGGGTGCTGTGAGATATGGAATCCAAGATACATCCAGTATCAAGAGCTTGCAGTGTAGGCAGATGCCCCACAGACTGAGGGTAGGCTGTTCAGATCAGAGCTCAGAACTGTGATTGCTGGCATAAAATATTGCAAACTCAAGTTGCCCCTTTGAGATTCTAAACAACTCGTATTCAACAGAGCACTGTAAGGGCTGTGGCATTTTTTATCCACCACTTGATACCCTAAAGCAGATTTACTATCTGTTGGCTCCACAGTTAAAGGGAATCAGCTGTTTGGATTTTTTCCACCCATTTATTGCAGGAAGCTCACAGGTGTCAAACCAAATCAGCATTCAGGTTAATTACCTCATCTACTTGTGGATTACATCTATAGATTACTTCTTCTTACTGTTTCCCAAGTGATAAATAAGAGATTCTAAACTGAAGAAAAGCAACTTTGTAAATCCACTGCAGGCTCACAAGAGCAGCCCTGATCTACAGACAGCTGGATATCACTGCTATGTTAACCACAACCACCCAAAGCAGGCAGCACAGTCCTCAGCAGCACATCTCACCAGAGCTGAGTTTGTGCTCAGCATGACAACCCAAGGAAAAGAAAGGGCTGCCCTGACTGCAAGGCTACATACAGCTCCATGTTTTAAATGTTGTGTTACAGAATCCGTTGACCAAAGTGAGCCAGCCCAGTTCAATCTTCTTAGTGTTATTCCTGGCATAGGTTAGGGGTAAGGAATAAAGAACATTTTCAATGGTTATTGATGTGCAGGGTTGGACTTGTTCTGGGTTGGAAAAGAACTGGGTGATAAACACTTTGTATAAATCTAAGTGTGGTTCATCTTCCTAACAGCTACCTTGAGCAAGAAATTGGGTATTCAAAAGCAACCCTCCCTGAGCTGTAGCTCCCAGACACATTGCACAGAACACTGTCAGCTACTGGAAACTAGAAACATCAAAGGCCTGGCTAAGAGGGAAAGCAAAGCCCTGCAGTGGCTGCTGTGTAGGACCTCAGCACAGACCGACAGACTTTGGGGTACCACTTGTCTGAGGTTGATATTTATGTTACAGTCTGAAATAAATCCTTAAATTGTATTCTCCTGCACATTTTCACCAAATTTAATGCTCTTGAGCATTGTAAGAGTAATTCCCATAGCTTGGTTTTGGTGTGTGGTAACTTTTAATGCTGAGTGGAAGGGGAGGCTTTGATTCCACATCTGAGGGGAACTCCTGAAAATGTGGGAAAAGCACTGAAGTCGTGGGACAGAGGTCAGTCACTTAACAGTGACTGGTTCTAGGGCAGAATTTTCCTTCTGTGAGGTGTCACTGCCATGGTGCTAATTCTGCTCTGCTGATCCTCCACGGCCAACCAAGATGCAGCAGAAATCCAGGTGTGTTCTACAGCATCTGCTTTTAAATGAAGAGCTGTCAGTAAGAAATGCTGCAGCACCAGCAGAGTATTTTCAGACCCTGGATGTTCATTGAAAGAGTCACCTGAACACTAAGTGCTTCTAAAAATGAGATTGGATTTAATGCTCTAAAATGACAGGCCCTACATAATGTTTAGAAAACAGATACAGAGAAAGCTGCCTCACTTAGGATTTAGAACTGCAGACACAGACATCACAAATACTGGGCTTCAGATGTTACAGCAAATGTAGCACTCTGTAATACTAATTAACTAGCAATTTGGTTGATACAAGTGTTTGGCAATATCCCAGAAAGCTTTCAGATGCCGCATGTATCACCATGTCCTCCTTGCTCTGTAGTGCCCTGGCTGCTCTGGAAGGTTACATGCCTGGCTTCTCCTGCTTAAGCAGCTCAGGGGGCCATGCAGAGCCTCTGCAATGCATTTTCAGCTCTTAAATTTAAGATATCCCTTTTCCCTCCCCTATTACGTTGCTTCCTTCCCTGTTTGCGACACAGAAAAGGGTTCAAGAGCCTACAAAACCTGTTTGATTTTATGGAATTATTGTCCTCTGCAAGCCAGCAGCATGTGAAGCCCCCAGGTCAGTCTTGCTAGCATTGCACAAACATGATAACCAGGTCCTGGCACATCCAGCAGACAACTGACAGAGGAAAAACCCAGGCCAGCCATAAAGGGGATCTTCACAGCTGTGCAAGCGAGATGCCAGGAACATGGGGTGAGAGGGGATTTCTGGCTCACTTGAAGCTCATTCCTCAGTACTGCAGCAACCTCCTCATGTAACCCTTCCCATAAATCGTGCTCCGTGGTGGAAAGCAGGTGGGTTTCTTGCCAATAATGTCCTCCGTGTGAGGATGTTTGCAACCTCCTTGTCTGCTGGTTCACAGCTTCCCCACTTCCCACCTGCAGCTCTTCAGGCTATTCCCGTATTTTTGCAAAACCCCCATGGTGCTCCAGCTCAAATGACACCTCTTCCCATGGATTTTCTCCACTGGTGGAGATGTAAGGGTGGCAGAATCAGACCAGGCTGCAGAGTTCAGTTGTTTTTTGTTTGTTTGTTTGTTTGTTTTCCACAGATGCTGTTTGTCTTCTGTGTTCATACTCATGGAAATTTGAGGGAAATGCTGAATCTGGAGGTTTGGCTCTTTCACTGCACTGGAGAAGATTAAATCAGATTAAAAATAATTGCTAGTGACTTAAAAGTGACACCTCCAAAAGTAAAATGAGTTATTTTCCAAATATTTCTGGATTGTTAGGAAAATTCTTTCTTACTCCAGGGGTGGGATGGAAGAGAAGAAAGAAAATTATGAACACTCTAACACTGCCTTCCATGCAGAAATCACATATACCCCTTTCATAAATCAGGCCACCTTATTAATACTGTCTATTAATTCTGAACAGTATCTTGTCTGCTAGTGTGTTTTAATTGCTTGTGCAACCTGCCTGGGATCAGTGGACATTTAAAATAAAATAAATCCTGCTAATTATTGCTCACAGCTCTGTGCAGACAGTGCCTAAGAGCTCACTGTCTTCCAGATCTGCAGTTTTATTGCTTTCTCTGTTACGTGACTGACCTGAAAAAGGACCAGATCATGCTGCCGTTCGATTTGCTGGACCAAAATGTGAGGGGGAGGACTTGATTTAATGAGTTCTACATGGTGGCATTCATCCTCCTGCCCCATGAGGGGTGTACCCTGAAGGTCCTGGAGATGCTACATGGATATTTGCACCATCCAACAACCCCAGAAAAGGAAGCAGCTCGCTGGAGCTGATCTTTACCCATGGTATACATGAGATGGAGGGGCCCTGAGTCTATGCTGCTGCAGAGAAAAGCAGGGAAACAAGCAGCCCCCTCTTAATACCAACCTTGCTCTCCTGAGATAAATCCACTCCTGAGCCTCGAGCAAGGAAAGAACCATCTAAATACTCCTCCTTGATCAGGCTGTCCATCTTAGTTCTGCAAAATACAAGCCCTTGGCATCTACTAGTGGGAAAGAGATCCTCAAAGCAACTGTTTCCCCCCATCAGTTGTTGCTAGCCTGTAGGTGCAGCACATGCTGATGCCCTTCTTCAGCCTCCTTGGCATCACCTGCAGCCCCGAGAAGATGCTGGTGCCTCAGGGAAAAGCAGTGAAAGCAGCAGGCTGTGGGAAGGGATGGTGAAGCCAGAGTGACACACAGAGCTCAGCCTCCCTGTCGGGTGTCACCTGCAGCTCTGCTCCACAGCAGGTGATCACTCGGGGCTGCTGCCTGCAGGACTGAGGCAGGGAGGAAAGAGAGGAGCCAACCGTGGGATGTAGCCCTGCAAGTCATTCAGCACACGGGAAGGATGGGAAAGGGCCTCAGGCAGCCTTGGAGCTCGGCTGGCTGTCGGTAGCTTGCCCTGGCACAGCCCGACCAAAGCCTGTGCTCCCACGTGGCTCCCTGGCAGGAAGCACCAGGAGTTGGGGATTTCCTGCAGGTGTGAGGAGAGGAAGGTCACCTTTATTCTCCGGTTGGTATCCCACGTGTTCTTTCCATACAGGAAATTGGTGCTGATCATCTGTTTCTAAACCTTTCTGCCCCAGAACAGAACCATCTTGAAAAGCTGTTCATCCACTGGCATGTGGGACCTGCCGTTCAACGCTGGGCAGAGGTGGGGATTACACTGATTTTAACGAGTTTGAAGCCACACGGTTTCTCTTCAGCACCCAGAAATAAGATCTTAAGAAATCATTCAAGGACTTTGATATTCCTAGAGATGAGGTAAAATTAGAAAAATTATCATTAAAATAGGCCATGAAAATGCCCCTAAATTAAAAATTAATCCTTGGGATTAATTTTGCACTCCAGCCTGCAGCTACTTCTTCCTCAAGCCTGAGTTTTCTTCCTTTTGACTTCAGCAGTGGGTCTTTGGTGACTTACTGCACAGTCTGAATTGGAAATATTTTAACAATCAGAGAGTAACAGGAATAAATAATTATTTGGGGGTAAACCAAGCTTATTCTTCTGTCTGAGGAGACTCGAATGGAAGGAGGTGGACAGGACTGGCAGAAGCACCTTTTTTTAAGCCATTTTCTTCTGATTTTGCTTGTGGCAAAATCTTACTATTTTCCAAGCTCTCTGCAGTCCATTCTCAGAGCACATGGCCAGGGAGTTACCTTGGTGGGATACACTTGGACTTGAAACTCCTTCTAGAAACATTATGAATGCCATACCTTGCCTTATGCTCATACCATGAAAATGATGATGCCAGGTAAGAGTCACAGGGATCTGTGTCTCTGGTGGATCCCTCATTTGGACCTTAAATTAGTGTCAGGTTCTGAGGCTACAGGGATCTTGCCCATCCCTACCTCGCATCAGGGAGCAGCTCCCTGTGAACAGAAAGGGAAGAAAGCTGGTAACAGCACCTCCCCTCCAGCTCTGCATTGACAGAGACCTCGTTACAGAGGTGCACACACACATCCCTTGCCAATTTGCTTTTGCCACCAGCTCACCTTTGCCCCTGTCTGGTCACCAGTGCTCTTTCAAATCCCTCCCTGCTCTGAAGTACTCTCTGATTAACAACCACCCCCAGCTACACTGGTAGGGAATCAGTCATTAACAGACTGTAGACAACTCTTATCTCTTTCTCAGCTTCACACCATCCTCGTGACCTCAGCCTCTCAGCATGTTCTCCAGGAGCACATTTAGGAAGGCAGCCATTAGAAAGCAAGAGAGACCCCTTCTCTTTATCCTCCTTTCTGCCACTAGGTTCCTGGGTCATTGTTTTTAGTGATATTTCTCCTCTGCTACATTCCACCAGCAGCATCCTCTTCAATTATTTGTTACAGGCAGTAGCTGCATCTCTCCTGTAAACACTGCAGGGCTTGCAGCCTGTTTCCTGTGTGGTTTAGCAGTGCAGCAAGGTATCAAAGCATCCAGACTGCTCGGGGCGGGGGGGGGGGGTGATGTGGATAGTTCTCTAATGCCCTCAGAGCAGTTTCCTGGAACAAGCTGTTTCAGCCCCGAGTTGCACTGATCCCATCCTTTCATCTCCAGGCTGCTCAATTAAAAGGCCACTTGAAGCAGGAGCAGCACGGCTGTGACACAGCCACAAAGGCACCCTGCTCCCCCTTCCACATTCTAACTCCAGCTGTTACGAATCACTCAAACATCTGCAAGTTATTACAAATGGCATAGAAACAGCCATGTGCCAGGGAGGTGCCCTGTGAGCCTGTAACTCATTTGGGATGAGCCTGAGGCAATTGGTGGAAACCAATTTCTCCTAAGTCAGTTTGGAAACTAGAGAAGTTGGAGGAAGGGAACTGGAGCCTGGGCTTGGGGTCTTTCTCTGAAACAACCTTTTATATTGACATGGCTGCCTAGCTAAACTAGGCATCTAACACCTCTCCAAACCCAGCAACTGAACGCCAGGGAATTCAAGATGTTTGCAGTCTTCTGTATTAGCAACAACAAAAAGAGGGGGATCATGAGTAGCCTCCCAGCAGGACCAGTGAGCTCCTATCAGATCAATAGGAGTCCTTTACCAATCTGGAAACAACACGGCCTCGCTTTTTCATCCCTCTGGGCTCAGCTTACAACTGCACCAAACTTGTAGAAAGTAACTAAATCAGAGCAATTGCCTGTCCTGTTTTCTCCCTTGCACATCCTCACTGCTCTGCCGAGGTGAGCCCCAGGGCCTGGTGTCCGAGGAGGAGGAAGGACTGATAAAACCTTCAGCCTTGTGCCTCACTCCTATCCCTAGGACAAAGCCTGATGTTAGTGTTGTCTTCCTCCATGTACAGTAGGTGTGTCTTGGTGTTTCAGAGACACTCCCTTCCCGGTACAGTTAGTTCTCACGGTTAGTGAGACCTTTCCTCCTGGCGCTACCGTTCTGCCACCTTCAGACACACACAAAGCAAGGCTGGTTTGAAATGGGGCAGACTGGTTTCCGAGGCTGGAAGCCACTCATGCTGGCAGCTTTCTGCTCTGCATCCCACACCTGCGTACTCTGGGCTCGGGCAGCTCCCTGCATCACACTCCCGAGGAACTGCCCCCTGACAGGAAACACTTTGTTAATGAAAACACCTAATTAAGACCATGTGGAAGGAAAGCAAGAGAAGAGGTTTCATTTCTTGTGCTAATTATTGACAGTTTACCCTCTGGGCATAGTCATCCAGGGAATTTATTTCCCTTTCTATCCTTCACACCTTACAGGGTGTCGAGGGGTGGGGAGTCCCCTTTAAAAGGGAAAAAGAACCAAACGGCTGCCGGCCGTGGGGGCCAGGGGAGGATATTCTCAGGCAGGGAAAGAGAAAGGTGTGCGAGGGAAAAACGACTGGGGGAGCGACTTGCATCTTCCGGGACACGGGAGCGGTTCTTTGCCTCGGGGGCACCTTGCTTTCGGCGCTTCAGACCCTTGGGAGGGAGCTTTCTTTCAGCCACGGAGAACTCTGGAGCGGCCCCCGGCAGAAGACACCTCTCCGATGAGTTTCTGTTACTGCAAGTCTGACCCTCGGACTGTTTCTTTTATTTTCTTTCTCTATCAGCTGCGTACTCTGATCTGTCTGTACCCTCCCTCTCGGGGGCTCCGTGGCTACCTGAAAAGTGACCATCAAAGAAAGATTTGAACTGGGGTTTTTTTCCCTTGTTAGTTCCTGAGTTGTGGTTGTTCTGCTATTCTCAACGTTTACCATTTAAAATTGTTATTGAGTTTTGAACTTCAGATATATATATGTTTATATATATATATATATGAGAGACATATACTTGTTTTCTTCTTGATTAAAACAAATCTTGCCTCCTTATAAGCCTCTGGTATCATATTGCTAAAATTTAAGATAGCATCTGTCCAAACTAGGATCCAGGCATCACATCATCCAGCCTCCTTCAAAATCTTTGCCATTGCAGAGTTTGCCTAATGATGCAACACGGCTGCAGCATAAGGGCCTAATTAGAAAAGAGAATTCCAGTCTCCCAGAGCTTCCACCAACTTCCCATGGAAGGAGGCTTCATCATACCTGTAAGGTATGATCCCACCTCACACTTTGCAACTGTTCTGAGGCCTGAGGAATACAATACAAACATTATATTAATTAGGAACAGAAAACACTGCAATCGCCAAAACATAGGTCTGTAAATCATAGTTTTCTCGCCTAGACTCACATGCTGTAGGGTGTGAAGCAGCGCTTGGTTTCACTGCTTGCAGCACTGAGAACATTTCAACTTGCGCACTTCTGACCTGGAATCCATGTCCTTTGGGGTTTTGCTTCAGTCAAGAGTCATCCCAGGGGTCCTAGCCCACTTCACATGCCCATGTGTGCTACCAGGGCAGTGTGGTGTGGCATGGGCATGTATACACACACAGCTCGAGGTGGACACCCCTCTTACTGCTTGACAAGCCACCACACTTTGCTCAGCTAGGAGCTGGGTGAAGAGAACTCCCGTGGAGTTGTATAATCCTGGTGTTTGAGGAGATCAGCTCTGAGAACAACTCTGTCCGTGCTGGGGGAGGTGGAAGCAGGGCTGTCTCACAGGTCAAAGCAAATGGCTACAAACAAGCCTTTGCACCTGTTATATTACATAGATATATTAAAAATGGGAATAGTTAATATTAAAGTGATTGTATATAGACATACAGAAAAGGAATCTA
>JAOEGS010022526.1:20750-36138 GCA_025447755.1 Corythornis vintsioides | reverse complement strand
AATAACAAAATAAAAAATAGATTAATAAATAGATAAAATAATCATTTTGTAGATGGTTTAAGTATATAAAAGGCATGTATATGCCCTTGCTCTTAGTAAACTTCATGCAAAATGGGAACCTCTTTATGCTTCTCCTGCTTGATGGATCAATTACACAGCAGTGTAATTGTAAAAAAATTGTAAAAAAAAAGGGGAGGGTGTCGTTGTTTCAGTCCCAGTTTCAAACGAGGATATTCAAACTGCACCACCTCAAAAATAATAATAATAATAATAATAATATATAATGATTAATAATATTAAGAATTAAGAATTATTTTGACTACTCTGATTATGTATGATGCACTATCATTTTGAGGTTCATTAATTAGCCTTATAATTAAATCTATTTTAGTATAAATACTTCTATGGCTATAAGAGTCACATAAAGGAGCATACAAGGAGTATCAACCACAAACAATGCAGAAAAGAACATTCTCCTTTAATCTTTTGATACATTTTTTGGTTGGACCAAAATTTTTGAGCTCATATTCTTGTAGTTGTACTGGCTGAAGAAAAATGAGCCTAGGATGGCCACTTGTGAATCAGTGGCAAATGAAACAATACACTGAAGGGCTGAAATGTCAGTTCTTGCTATGTGGAATGGGCCAATTAATTTCTGAGTAGTCTCACAATGGACTCACCTTTTCATTAAATTCTGTGGGGTATCAACTCAGTCCTAACTGTCTGAGAGATGAATACACAGTTGGAAAATCATGCAATAGATTTTCTGTGCAGCTGTTGTCCAAATTTAAAAATACCTTTTAAATACCTGTTTTCTATATCAGGAAAATTGGACTTAAAATGGCACCTGACCTAGAACAGAAAAGTTTCTCAGCCCTTCTTTCAAATTCTACAGTGTGGTTGCTCATGATTATACATTGAAACTAATGTTTGAATTGATTATATAATTCATTCTGCTTAAGTCCTCAGTAAATGCACTACAGAAACAAGTTAGCATGCACACTACATGTATGTTCAGTGCTTCACAGCTATTATATGGCTTCTCTTCAGTCATCTGTGCAGGTGTTAGGGTTTTTTTTGCAACAGAAGAGACATACATCATGATGTGTTGATCCTTTTTAAATGTATTAAAAACATAGCGTTGAGGGTTACATGTTGTCATATATACAACACAGATACTACAGATATTAGAGGTTGGAAGGGAGCTAGAAGATCATCTAGTCCAACCCCCCTGCCAGAGCAGGGGCACCTAGACCAAGTCACCCAGGAACAGATTCAGACACAGCTTCAAGGATTTGATTAATAAATCAGAAAATATTCAAATCAGAAGCTACACTGTTTTTTCACGAAAAAGCTCAATTTGCCTTGAGTTGGACATTTCCTTGACCAAGCAACATAGAATTCAGATCTTGGGGTTTAGCTTCATTTTTATGCAGTTCAAATCCCATGTATCCTCTCATTTTGTGTAAGACTGAAGCCAGAGCACCCGTCCCGCCTGCACAGAGTACATTGGGACACAGCAAACTGGGAATGATCTCCTTGCCAGTGAAGTCAGCCTGGGCTGCAGGGACCCAGCACACCTTCAGAGTTAATTTTTTACAAGGAGGGCGATGAAACACTGGGACAGGTTGCCCAGAGAGTTTGGAGATAGCCCATCCCTGGAAATACTCATGGTAAGGTTGGACAGGGCTCTGTGGAACCTGATAAAGATGCTCGCTGCAGGGGGTCGGAGTAGACGAGATTTAAAGGTCCATTCCAACCTCAGCTATTCTCTGACTCCACCAGCCCTCACCTACAGCCAGCGCTGGTTGAGGGCCAGCAGCACCCTTCTGCCCGGAGAGAATCGGGAAAACAACCGGAGGAGGTTTCCCGCTGAAGAGCAAACTGTGCCGGAGCAGCCGCGGCAGGGCGGGCTCGGGAGGAGGAGGGAGTTTTGCCCTGAGCTCTCCTGGTGTCCGCGCTGTGCCGGCGGGGGCTGGCTGCGGGTCTGTGCCGTGCAAAGGCGCCGGCCGCGCTGCTCTCTCAGCAGGGGTTCGTGGCCGCAGTGCAGGGAGCGGGGCCGATGTCTCGGCGGTGCCGATGTCTCGGCGGTGCCGGCGTCTCGGCGGTGCCGGCCGCGCCGCTTTCCCCACACGCGGCTGCCCGCCGGTGCTGTGAGGCCGCGGCAGCCGCCGCCCGCCCGATGCCGGTGCTGCTGGAGCGGCCGCAGGGGGCGGGTCTCAGCGGCAGGAGAGGCACCGCCTTCCCGCCCGCCCGCCGCTGCGGGGCGCGGGGCTGAGGAGGAGAAGCGGCGGCGTTGGTCGTGCTGGCGGGCGGGAGGAGGTGAGCGGCGCCGGGCCCGGGGGGTGGAGGGAGCCCCATCCCCGCCGGGCAGCATCCCAGCACCCGTGATGCCGCCGCTCCGCGGGGGTTCCTGCGCCGCTCGCCGCTGTGGAGGAGGCTGCTCCCGTGCGGCTGCCCCCGGCTCCTGGCGGGCTCCGGCGGGCCTGGCGGTGTCGGGGGCCTCCCGGAGCAGGTCGGGCATCGGGACCGGGTGCGGCCCCCGGCAGCCTCGCGGGGTGCGGGGGTGCCCGGCGGGGGAGCGGAGTCGGGGAGCTGCCCAGCGAGACGGGGGCTGCCGGGCCGGGAGCGGCCAGGCGCTGGGCTCTCCGCTCTTGTCACGGGCGACGTTGTCGTTGCAGCCGGAGATGCCGGCCAGCGCCCGGGCCCCGCCGCTCTCCGCTGGGGCAGGTACCGCATCGCCCGCCAGCCCGCCGAGGCTCCCCGGCCTGCGCCCGGCCCTCGGCCAGCCCCGAGCACCGTAAGTTCCCGGCCGAGCGGGTGCTCAGGAGCCCGGTGCCCGGCTGTGCGTTTGCCGGTCTCCTCCAGCAGTCGTGTTGCTCACACAGCCGCCTGGTTTACATAGCTCTGGGCTGTTTTCTTAGCTTATCTAAGGGCAAATATCAAATTTATATCACTTCTACTGTTTATTTTTTATATATATCTGTGAAGATAAATAATTTGTAAAAGAAGGTTTGTTTTCATGTAGTCTGTTCCTGAATAACCCACCTTAGCTACTTCTTATCAAACGATTTACAAATGGATTGCTCAAATGTAAACGCTGCCTGGAGGCTGCAGTCAGGCTAACCATACCAAACCATACCAAACGTAACCACTTTGGCTTTCCGTAGTTCTCCTCCCCTGCTTCAGAGGTGTGTGTTAGTCTGCCTCTCTGAGTTCTCAAGATGTCACTTCAATCAGCATTTTAAGCACCAAGGGTGGATTTCCTAAGTGTCTGCCGACTTGAAAATCTTTATCTTATCTTTAACTTTATCCTTTACTTAGAGCTTACCTTTTCCACTTTGACCTGTCTCCCTGTTAAAGGAATTTTATTAAATATCTTCTCACAATTAACCTTTCTGTTGAGGGCTGAAATAAAGACATTTAACATTTTGCCCTGCTTTGTGTCACCTGCAATGTGTTCCTTTCCTGCTTGCGTTACAAACCTTGCCTTCTGTCTTTTTTTTGTATTTATGAACTATCACTTGTTACCTTTCATGTCCAGATATAACTCGTTTCTGTCCCATTGCTTCTGATTTTATCCTTATATTGGCTTTTTATCTCTTTATACTGTTCCTTAGACATTAACACCCTTTTTATTCTATGTTTTATGTACTTTTTCTGTGACTTTGCAGGTCATCGAAGTTCTCCTGATGCAGTTAGAACAGTCTCACACACTATTTCCTCTGGATTGCAGTTGTGTGTTTAATAGAGCCTCTTTCAGTAGCTGCCAGCTCTCTGATCTCTCCTATCTCTCAAATTATCTGCCCAAGATCCATGTCTGCCTCTTCCCTGATGATTTTTTTTAATGAAGTCTGTTAGTTTTATTTTGTGCCTCACACTCCCCTTAGAGTGAGAGTGATAAACTGACTAGTAGATCAAATTCACCTCACTAGAGCAATCAATCATTTCCAGATCCTCAGTGCCCACTCCTTTAAGGATCCTTTGGACAAAGACTAAAAGTAGGCTGCAGTGTAGTCAGGAGGTACTGGGAGCCCAGTTCCTCGTGGCAATTGCCTTTCTATACCAGAGTTTTGCATCACCTTCATGTCACACAACATGAACTGAGAGGGGGCTGTAATCACATGGTCAAAGCATACATGCTCTGGCATAGCCAGTTGATGTCTATCTCTCATCTGACCAAAATGCAGCTACTCTCATGTTCCTCATCATGAACCCATCACAGTATAAGGAATGCTGGTATTTTGCTCACATGTTAGATATATTTCAGGTCATGTGGTAAGAAAGAAGCCAGTGTTTTTTCAGTGCATCTATAAAAATCTATGTGATATGTCTCTGCCAGAAAATGTGATTTTGCCTTCCTCCATTTTCAGAAGTCATTTCCATTCTACAGTGCAGAAGTGCACTTAGAACTGGTTTCATGGGAAGAGTTCCCTCTGGGGGTTGTTTTGTTGGGTTTTTTACATCTTTTGTTACAGCTTTACTGCAGTTTTGTGACCTCTTCTCTCCAGAGCTGTAGCAGTATTTAGTTTAACTTTCTGTGAGCCTCAGCCTCTGTTCTTCTTCAAAGCCTCCCTTTAACTCACTAAACTCCTAAAACTATCTTCTGTTTTATTATTGCATGAAATCTATCCCTTCTTGCCATTATCTTTTTGTGGAATGCTGTCCCATGAGTTTGTCTCCAGGATTTTTCTTGTCTGCCTGGTCAGAAAATTTTAATCATATTTATGACCAATGGCCTTGAATCCTTTGCCCTTGCACACAGGGTTAATTCTTATACATCCATGGCCAGACCTAGCAGTCTGACCCAGCACTGGCAGTAGTGATCTCACTAATAGTTCTTGATAAATTTCCCATGCTGTCTTTGCTGCTGTATCCAGCTGGGCAACCCATTTCCCAGGCTGGCAGATGTGTCTGGCACAGTGGCAGCCATGACATGTGCATCTTTGAGACTTTTGCATCCCTTCCTTCCCTAGAACACCATGATAATAACCTGCATAAGCCTTCCATGGAATTCAGCTTCCATGAACTCACTTTCCTTATGCCAACCACAGGCCAGCTATCTCTACCTTCTAATATTTGCCATAATTGCACAGTTTTCTCATTGACCATTAACTGATGAAGCATAAGGATATCTTATGGTCCAATATTCCAGGGAAAGTGGAAGATAGGAAATAGGACAAAATGGAAAAAATAACATTTCTTTCAGTAACTGTGTTATTGAAGTTCTTGAAGTATTTTCTATCTCTCCTTGTATTGGTGATACTTTGCAAGACTAAACTGATTAGCACATACTTTATTAAGGAGAAAATATAACATGAGACTTCTAACCCCAGATTTTGCTCCCAGAGGTGTTTGTGGATTCTGATGTCATAAAACTGTATGATGCTGCTTTCTCTTTTCTTTTTTCTTTTTTTTAAGACAACATTGTAGGATTGGTGACTTAAAAATATGGAATCAATCTCCATGATGGGAAGTCCCAAGAACCTCAACGAAACTTTTCTACCAAATGTTGCCAATGGCATCAAGGATGCCAGCAAAATCACAGTAGGCATCATTGGAAGTGGAGACTTTGCCAAGTCACTGACAATTCGACTTATCAGATGCGGGTACCACGTGGTCGTAGGAAGCAGAAACCCCAAACTTGCTGCTGAGTTCTTTCCCCACGTGGTTGATGTCACTCACCACGAAGATGCAGTAGCAAAAACAAACATCATTTTTGTAGCCATACACAGAGAACATTACACTTCTTTGTGGGACCTCAAACACTTGCTCACTGGTAAAATCCTGATTGATGTCAGCAATAATACAAGAGTCGACCAATATCCGGACTCCAACGCAGAGTACTTGGCATCACTTTTCCCAGATTCCCTGGTTGTCAAAGGATTCAATGTTGTTTCAGCTTGGTCACTGCAATTAGGACCAAAGGATGCCAGCAGACAGGTAAATGTTATATTTCTATTAATTTAACTACTTTGTAAGGTGAAAATGACAGGAACTGAATGGAAGCAGACAGAACTCATCCTGCCCGACTTAATGTACTGTTATGTACTAAACATAACTGTAATGTAATTAAACTAACTGTAATGTTGGGTCTTTAGTTTAATTTTTAGAAGCCAATAAAACATTCAGAGTCTAGTTCATCCCCTCATAAGACCTACAGAGTGAGTGATCTGAATTGTCCCATGGGATGCCTGCTTATCTTTGAAGACTGCAGAGGAAATCTGGCTCCTAGCTTAGACTAAACACCTTTAGATGACTACAGGCAAAGGAAAGGAGTTGGGAAATAATGTTAATTTTTATCTTTATGCTCTATTAGAGGCAGTTTTTCCCTGTATATTTTGATTTTAGTACTGGGTTATGTGGGGTGAACTATGAAAAGAGGTGCACAAAAATTAGAAGTCCTGATCCCAAGGCTCAGGATTTAGCTGTTCTAAAAATGCATGCATTCAGTGTAACAGTAAAGTGAATGAAATAAATTACTTAGCTTTTAGAATGCACTAAAATCATAAATATGAGGAAACAGAAGGAGGCATGTATGTTTTCTAAGTGATCATTTCTTTGAACCAGGACTGCTTGGAAACATCATGTCCAAATTCCTTCCCAGTATGTTCCCCAAATCCAACCTGCATATAGAAAAGGTTTATGTTATGTTTGTTAATAAGTTATGTTTTTCATGCTTTGGTGAAGTGATACAAAGGATTTAAGCCTATACAAGAACAAAGTCCTTCACAGCTTTATAGAAATATATGCCAAATGACTGGTGTAACTTGACTAATGGAGATTAAACTGAGTTTTCTGGCACTTCAGGTAGATTTTAAATGGAATGCAGCTGGTACAGGATTAGCATAACTTAAAAAATAACCTCATCATACTATTTTTATCCCCTTGCAAAATAGCACTGCACTGTAAGTAATAAACTTCTGTCAAAATGGATCATGTTTGCTCTGATATGGATGATCAGCTAACAGTGTTCAGCAAACTATAGCCTACTGTAATTTTAAAAGAACTTTAAAGTACTTTGTAGCAGAGCATTTCTTTCACTGTGTAATAAACTGGTCTTTACAAGGAGTTCTTATTTGGCTGCTAGTTTTTGTCTTTTCTGTTAAACATTATTTTTTTGTGGAAATCTGGATTGTGAAATTAAGCTGAAATTGTTCTACATGGAGAGATTACACAGTTCTCTGCTTTGCATTGTTTATGATATTGTAAGGTTATCATTCAAGATTCCTGTATTTTTGAGATACTCATGGTTTTCTTAAATGCTTTTACCCATTGTTTCATAGATTCATAGATATTAGGGGTTGGAAGGGACCTAGAAGATCATCTAGTCCAACCCCCCTGCCTGAGCAGTTGTTTCAATCCAGCCCTGTAGACATTTTGGTGGGGATTTCTGTGTGTAGATTACCAGGGCATATGACATTCAGCTCATTATTAACTCCAAGAGAAAGGCAGTTTTGGTTACCCAGTGTGCATATTTTCATCTTGCTTGGATTTGTACATAGTGTCATCCTCATCTTGGTGATACAAACTGGGATAGCAGTGGATACTGTTAGCAGTAGTGCTGTGGTTTTGACCTGGAGTGGGGTGGTTTTGACCCCTTAAGGGTTTTTTTTTTGTCATGTCTGGGCTTTTTTACCTTTATGTCTCTCTGACAACAGCCAACGAGCTCTCTTGGCTTTCCAACAGGTCTATATATGCAGTAACAACGTCCAGGCTCGCCATCAGGTTATGGAGCTTGCCCGTCAACTCAGTTTTATTCCTATTGATTTGGGGGCATTGTCATCTTCAAGGGAGATTGAAAACTTACCTCTGCGACTGTTCACACTGTGGAAGGGGCCTGTGGTGATTGCCATTGGCCTGGCCACATTCTTCTTCATCTACTCCTTCGTCAGAGACGTCATCCATCCGTACGTGACAAACGAGCAGAGGGACTTCTACAAGATCCCCATTGAGATAGTCAACAAGACTCTGCCAGTTGTTGCCATCACTTTACTTTCCCTGGTGTATTTCTCAGGGCTTCTGGCAGCTGCCCATCAGCTTTACCACGGTACCAAGTACAGGAGATTTCCACCGTGGCTGAGCAGCTGGCTGCAGTGTCGGAAGCAGCTGGGGCTGCTGAGCTTTTTCTTTGCAGCAGTGCACGTGGTGTACAGCCTCTGCCTGCCCATGCGGAGATCCGAGCGCTACTTGTTCCTCAACATGGCCTATCAACAGGTGAGCCCCTCCCCAGTAAGCCACAGGTGGCCTGGCTGCATCTCCATGCCTCATCAACACTGTATTTGTCTTCTTTGTCTCGTGCGTTGCTAGTTCTGAAGGAGAAGGGGGACTGAGGAAACCCCTGTGCATTGTGCTCAGCTCCTGGGCCAAGCTGCAGTCAAGTTTGTGTGGTAGGGGGAATCAAGGATCTGTCCTCCTGAGGTCTGTGACAGTAACATGCACAAGGAGGATGTGGGAGACAGGATAAGAGCAACAGCAGGGAGTTTCTCAGATGTGTTCCCCTCTGTATACTTGACCTATGGGGGAAGTGCATTTACAAATGTGAGAATGGAAGGGTAGGTATTGTCATCGTGCTTACAGATGCACCTATGTTTACAAACTAAAATGCTGTTACTTTGCAACATTTTGGACCAGTGGTAAAAACATTGTCTTAATTAAGAATTCTGCTAACACCTATTACAGGCAATAGAGATTGACTCACAGCTCCCAGATGCACTTGGTCTTGCATAACCCTGAAACAATCTCCAGTAAATCTGGCATCCTTTAGAATGTGATGCTCTTCTCTGTCAGTGAGGTAGATTCTTGCCACCTTTACAGTGCCAGAAAGGCAGCACTGCCAGAAATGCTGCATTGCCATTCAGCACATAGGAGCTGCAAGAAAGATGTTATGGAACAGAAAGAAAAGTAAACTAAGGAAAATCAAATGGAACAAATTAACAGGGTTGGAGTCCACAAATTCTAAAAATGTTAGCATGAAAAATTAAGAGAAAGGCAGGAAGAGCAAAATTCTAAAAAGCAGCAGTAACTTGTTCACACTTAGTAAAGGACCCACTGATACTTCTATTAAGAAATTATTTTGGTTTTCATAATACTTGCAAATTCTCACTTGCTACTATTCTGAGTGAATCTCTTTCAAGACTTGCCATATCACAATAGTTCACCTGAAAGTGGAAAAGTAACTGAATGTTCAAGCCTCTTAATTGCTAAGGACCTGAGCTGTTTAATTTTTCTGGTACAGCTTTTCAAGAAAAATAAATCTTGGATGTCAACAGTGATAGAGGCAAAATAACTCAGACTCAGCATAGAGAGCTGATGCAAAAAGAGGAAATTATGGTAAACTGTTTCTGAATGCAACAAACTTAAAACAAAGTGCAGGTTTACCCAATTTATGCTGTGGAATGTAAGTTTCCAGGGTCTGAAGAACAAAGCTACTTTTCTACAGTACACAGGAATGCACAGATTTACCTTTTTTATTAATGTAATTGTTATAAAGGGTATGTAATGTTAATTTTCTTCTAACAACTCATATCACTTTCCACGTTTAACATGTTTTTAATCTAACAAGAGCCAATACCAGCAGTAGGGAAATAGTTATTTTTCTCCAGAACATGATGAAACCTCTGAAATATTTGTCCCCATTTAATAGGTGTCCTATGGCTGTAGACTTCTAGTCAGAAAAAACCTCCTCCTGATATTTGTAATATTCTGCAGAATAAAGTGTTTCCTTTCTTCTGTTTCATCAGGTACATGCAAATGTTGAAGATTCATGGAATGAGGAAGAAGTGTGGAGAAATGAAATGTATATTTCCTTTGGAATAATGAGCCTTGGATTGCTTTCTTTGCTGGCAGTCACTTCCATCCCTTCAGTAAACAGTGCCTTAAACTGGAGAGAGTTCAGTTTTATTCAGGTGTGTTACTTTTTAAATAAGGGGGTGTTGTAAATAAGAATTCCTAGATGATTATAATTATAATCATGGCCATGATCACAAACAAAAGTATTTTGCAACATGATGAGAGGTGGGTTTTTTTCCTCTCTCTGGTAACTTAAGCAACATATCCTTCCTCAGCAGCTCTGTTACTGGGAAAGCACATTAAGCATCTCATGAGTGTTAGAACACGAATTTGCAATTTACACTTCTTGGTCTTAAATAACCAACATGGCTAAAGCAAAACAAGCACTGAGCTGTTACTTTTCCATGGTTCAAAATAAGTAAATTTGGACAAAATCACTAAAAGCAATGATACTCATGAGATACTACTTTATGAAGATGCACATAATTGTTCAAATTGAAGAGTTAATTTGTCCCACAGGATTTTATTATTGCACAGCCCTCTGACAGCCATGGTGTCATTGATTTGCTGCCCCTCCACTGTGTGGGAATTAATACAACTCAAACTGTGTTATTCCCTTTAGTTGAAAATACTCTTTAGTAAAATACAAAGCTTTGTTTATTGAAAGGAGAGGTTTTTACAGGTCCTGGCATGCTTTCTGCTGACCCTCCTTCCTCAGATAAATATCTACAAGAGGCAGACATATCCAGCATAACATACCAAGAAATACAGGCTTTAATAAACAGTGATGTTTGCTTTCAAATAAAATTTACACTAGTTTTAGGTGGCAGTCAGAAATTTCATTAGAATACAAACTTGTGATAAATTTCCTAAGGGTGTATCCAGTGTTGGGTTTTGTTATGTTTTGTTTTGTTCCCTGACTTTGGATTCAGAACTTGTTCAGTGCTGAGTCTTAGCTCAGTCTTTTCAGTTTTTTTCAAGATAGCCACTGTAATAATATTGCCTAGTTCTTAGTCCTGCCACTGTTTACAAATTCCTACCTTCAGAGTCCAGGCACTGAATTTACTGTTCAGGACACAAGCTGCATTTCATAATTTGCAGACATTTTAAACAGATTGCTGGGAAACACTTCTTTGGCTGGAGTCATTAGAGGTCTTCTGTCTGTAAACTAATGTCTTCCTTCCCCTAGGGTTTCCATTGGTGGAACATTCCAGGTAGGCCCACAAAAAGTCTGCTGAAAATGTTTTCAAGTTAGAGTTCCCCTGACAGAACATTTTATTCTGATGGTTTTGAGCCTCCAACAGGAGTGAATACCCATTTCTGTGTTGTTACAACATCCCTGCCATCCAGAGTTCTCTGTAGAAACAGTTACTGCTGTTGGGTGATGTGAAACATTAGTGCAAAAGAGAAAAACACACATTCTGTCATGAGCAAGGTGTTGCCTTTATCCAGGGAGTAGAGGCTGAGGGAATTGAGACTGGTTTGGAGAAGAGGAGGCTGAGGGGAGACCTTATTGCTCACTACAACTGCCTGAAAGGAGGATGTAGTGAGGTGAGTGCAGCTTCTCTCCAGTAAATAATGACAGCACTAAAGGCAATGGCCTCAGCTGCACCAGGGGAGGTTTGGATTGGATATTAGGAAGAATTCTTTACTGAAAGAAAGGTGCTGGAATGGGCTGGCCAGGAAGGGGGCAGAGTCATCATCTCTGGAGGTGTTCAAAAACTTGTAGATGAGGAACTTTAGGCCATGCTCTAGTGGGCTGGTGAGGTGTTGGTGGCTGGAACCAGTGATCTTAGAGGTCTTTGACAACTGTGGCAGTTCTGTGATTCTGTGACTGAGAGGAAAAGCAGTGTGGGCTCTGGTCAGTCTCTCAAAGTATGAATATCAGTGAAGTTAAGTAGTGATGCAAAAGTTACTGTGTCAGTCCTACCAGGACCTAAGAGACCAGCAGAAAACATGGAGTTGCTTCAAGATAGAGCTGATCACAGTACAAAACAAATAATCTGATTACTTAATCATGATTCAGAGAGAAACCTAACACCAGATGGAGGAGCCACAGAACCAGACAGATGAAGAGTTTGCTCAATAGGAGACCTTAGATCATGGAAATTTAGCATGAAACTTTGCAGGCATCTTCACATTACTCAGAGTTGGAGCTTACTGTGGAAAGCAGCAAGAAAGAAGCTGGGGATGATTAACTGATATATCAGATTTCTTAAGCACCACTTCAGTACTCTTTCTCTTCTAAACATACTTGGATAAGAGACAAAAGTAAACATGGGCAAGAAATAAAAAAGAACAGGTATTTTGTCAGAGCAGGCAGAGTGACTCACCTAAACTAACACACTACAAACAGAAAAAGACATTTATTGCAACACTCCTTGAGTGTTCACATAAAATACATGGAAATGGAGAATGTTGTCCTCAAGCTGTGCTGCACTGGGTCCTTTTAAACTGTAAATATAAAAGCACAAATGGCTGCTGCTTTTGTTTTCCAGTCTAAGGGTTCAAATCCAAAGCACATCAGTCAGAATGGCAATGGACAGAGCAGACTGGTTTTAAAAGCTGAGTTTTTTGTTTCTTAGCAAAAATCTCAAAAAAAAAAAAGCCATTTGCATAGAAGGAAGCTGTTCTGTTTGCAAACATTCCTTTTTGTCTGCTAACTCAATCCTACAGTGTTTTGGAGATGGGATTACTAAAACTTTTCTTGTGCACACACTTTGAGGAAGGGCTGCCCTGCCCTTGTTCTCCCACAAGAACAGGATACTTTTCCCCAGAGTAAGGAAGAATGAGGCCTGAGTGCTTAGCAAGGTTATGAGTAAGATTCCAGTCAAAATTGCTACAGACTGTAAGTTTAGCAATATCCAGTTACTGGAAGAATCTGAAGTAAACCTTCCAGGAATGTAGGCTCTGAAAAATACCTTTTGTATA
The DNA here is from genome assembly GCA_025447755.1 of Corythornis vintsioides. Classification (NCBI taxonomy): domain Eukaryota; kingdom Metazoa; phylum Chordata; class Aves; order Coraciiformes; family Alcedinidae; genus Corythornis; species Corythornis vintsioides. The sequence goes on along the minus strand of JAOEGS010022526.1, from coordinate 23,415 downwards.
TATAAATTGTTTGGAACTATTAACTATTGTGAGGGTGGAAATTCCTGGAGCAGATTTGTCCCACAGCAAGTTTCTGTCTCTATATATGTCCATCTTCCTGGTGCTGTTTTAGGGATTTTTCTTCTGCATCTTCAGCAGCAGCCTTGACTGGGTATCTCCTACAAAGGCAAAGACATAATATAGGGAAGAAAAAGCTGAACAGCTGGGGAGTGCATCAGGATTATGTTAATCACTCAGCTTCCAGGATCCAGTGTTAAGGAAGATAAGGAAGCAAAGCAACCAAAGATGTTCTTCCCCTTGTCTAGCTGTCCTAGAGCCTAAGTAGAGGGTTCTCAAGAACTGACTTACAACTGCTACTCACTCACCAATGTGGATTTACCAGTGCAGGGAAGGAATCTCTTCTTGCTGCTTTCAAAAGCCCTCTTCTCTTAAAGAAAATAATATATATTTTATATGAGACATACTCTATGTCTCTTCTGGCCTCCCTGTGGTAACATCAGTGGAAGTCATCTTCTAGCTGTCATGGACATATCCCTTTCTTTTTGTGTCTTAAGAAGCCAGGAAAGGATGACAGAAATGCAGTATGTAAATTTCATCTGAAGCACAACTACATTTCAGTAAATGCATTGTCTTAGATCTTTGCATTCCCCCCTTTACATTGTCTACTCATACATTTGTGCTGAAGAAAATAACCTTGCATGCATGAATGATAGCAGGTCTCTCACCTTTCCAGGATTAAATAGCTTGCTTTGCACCAATTAATAACTCCCACAGCACTGATATAATTTATTTCTCAGTAATTGAAACATCTTTCATGTTAGAATCCATAGGAGTGGTCAGCTTTAGTATTTGCTTCCTGACACTACCACTGGCCAAGGTTTACAGCATGGTCCAGTGTTACCAACTGATTTTATTTTTACTGTTCACTTTCATGTTGTTTTTCTTTATTGCTCATTTTTCCTGAACAAGCAGGGATCTTTTTGTGCAACTGCTTCAGTCCATTCAGAGTTTCCTCATTTTACTACTCTGCAGCCACTGCTGTAGTCTTTCAACATTTGCAGACACAGAAAAATCAAGTCTTCACAACACAGATGTTTTTTACTGACACAACATCCTGTAGTGGTGTTTTACTGAAGTAGAAAAGGCAGACAGTCTTGCTTCTACTTCTGCAAAAGTAATGTTCAGTGTCTGCAAGCTGCCATAAATGCTCTTAGTGGAACTGTCTAGTGCAGATCTGCCCTGACAGACCAAAGACTGCAGATGCTGAGTTGTGTGGTGGACATCCTCTTTCTGGCTAACTAGTATCATTAGATTAAAAAATATATATTCAAAACCTACCTGGATGTGATCCTGTGCAACCTGCTCTAGGTGGATCTGCTTTAGCAGGGAAGTTGGACTAGATGATCTCCCTTCCAACCCCTACCATTCAGTGATTCTGAGAGAGTCAGAATTATAGTACAGAAATTATGGGCCTGGTAGAAGAAAATACCATCAGTAGCTGACAGAAGCTCCTATAGGAGTGCCTTTGTTATCAGATTTTCAGATGAGCAGTTGAAATGGTCCAGTTCATATGGACCATTTGCAGCAGCAAATGCCCTGCCAACACTCCAGAGAAGCATTGGCACCTTTCCACAAGCAAAAAAAAACCCCAAACAAAACAATTAATAGAGGTAAATCATATTTTTCTTGTCCTTGTCCTTTTAGTGAAAACTGTACTGATAAATACACTGATGTAGCTTCCATTTTCACTATTAAATACAAAGCCATATATAGATGCCTCAGAAATGTAGTTTGCAGAAGGACTGTATATAAGCATTAAATTAAAAAGAAAAAAAGAAAAAGAAAAAAGAAAAAATTCTGGGAAGAGTCTGTATAACATTTCCCTCCTGTTTCTTTTTCAATAATTGTCCTAATTCCCATCAGTAAGCCTGACAAATGAAAGAGGGATATGATTCACTTGTGCCCTTTTCTTACTGGCAGTGATATAAGAGCAATGGATAAAGGACAATCATAGCAGCAAAAATCTGCAAGGACACAATGAACCATCAGGTTTGAAAGCAGTTTGCTGTCCAAATCTCTTACCAGAACTTCCATTCAAATGCTACATATGCCCTTTCCATAACCACAGACAGCTGTCTGGTTGTTCTCTTTCTCATGGAACACCATGGGAGCAAGTTGTTTGGGTTTTGTTGTTGGGTTGGGCTTGGTTGTTTTTTGTCAAAAAAGGGTGTAAAGTATGTAAACCATACCAACATGCCTCTGAATTCACTGCCAGAAAAGACCCACAGATACTGGCAAGTTCAAAACCATAGTAGCTGTCATGTCTCTGCCAGTAGCTGGAGCAGGAGAGAGAGAAGCAGAGATTATTTCCTTCACCAAGATGCCAGGATCCCCTCTGTCAGTGTAAGAGCTGCTTTCTATTACAGCTGGCTGCAGGTTCTGCACACATCTTATTACAGTGCCTGCTGTCTACCAACATCAGCAGAACACCTGCATTCCCACACTGCTGCTTCTCATTCCCCTGTGCTCTTCCCCTTATCTCTCAGCCCCCCTGCCTTTCTCATATCAGGACAGTCAGAGGCAGAGTTCTCCCAGCCACAGCCTGAGGACTCCTCACAAGTCAGTACCACTGTCATGCTGAGGCAGTCCCAGGCATCTTAAAGCA
>JAOEGS010022526.1:0-20650 GCA_025447755.1 Corythornis vintsioides | reverse complement strand
ATCATTATATCTGTAAATATTTGCAAGTGGTACCAGCTCAGACATGCTCTTTTCCCTGGAAACTGGTTCATCTTGAAGCATAAAGAATTCTTTCACTAACCATTATAAACCCTTAAGCTGCATTGTGCTTCACCTCTCTGTTTACTGGAATTAAGGCAAACCTTGGTACCCAGTTACCTTTCTTAATACTCTGTTTCAATTATTTTATACAAATGTTTCCCAACCAGATTAGTTATTACATCAGTTTTGGCCAAAAAAAAAGTTTTTCTTCTTTGATCACCACTAGAATTCAAATCATAGTAGTCTTTTTTTACCATGGTTTGGGAAGGTCAGTGTTCATACATCTAACTCAAGTCTGTAGAGCAGTACTAGAGGATTCTAGTAGGGGAAGCTGATGGTGAATGACCCCTGTCAGCACTGCCTTAAAGGTCCTCTGCAGGGAGCTGTGGAACCCTTTAACTCCACATTTCATGCAGCATGACCTGTTGATGCTAAACTGCATCCTTGTCATGTTCCATGCTGCCCAAATTCAGGGAATATCTGCAGTCCAGATACTCACATTAACGAGCAAAACCAGCTTGTGGAGAAAGGTAAGGGATGGTTTATGCTACAGTCAGACAAGGGGTTGTAGATCATTTTGAGAAAGAAGCAAACTGCCCTTCTCAGAGTGATCAGAATCTGGAGTGTTAGGCTCCAGTCTCTTCCAGCAGAGCTGCACTGTTCCATCATTGTGAATCAAGTGATCTACACTTACTGTTAAGAAACAGGGAACTTCATTTCCAATCACAACTGATGTTGCTCCAGTGACTTCACTGAGATCCTTATTCACATACATATTCTGAAGTTGACTTCCATTGCTTGGAATTTGGGCAAACATCATTTTTAGCTTTTAGTAAAGCCTAGAGGTGCTAGCAGAGATAGGTTGTAAATCAGTGTTCAGTCTATAGTTTTCAGAACATGGGAACTTTAAACATATTTGCTAATTAATTTAAACATATTGCTAATTTGAAATAGTGTATAGGTAAGAGTTTTTAACATGATATATATAAGTGAAAATAATGGGTTAGAGCTGTCAGATGAAGGACCAAGTACTACTATCTCTTCTTTTTATCTTCTTTTCTCTTTTTTTTTCAAAGTCTACCCTTGGATATGTTGCTCTGCTCATAAGTACTTTCCATGTACTGATCTACGGATGGAAAAGAGCTTTTGAAGAGGAGTGTTACAGATTTTATACACCACCAAATTTTGTTCTTGCACTCGTTCTGCCTTCCATTGTCATTCTAGGTAAGGTCATTTTACTTTTGCCATGTGTAAGCAGGAAACTGAGGAGAATTCGAAGAGGATGGGAGAAAAGCCAAGTTATACAAGAAGTCAGTGGATCTGTTCCACACCTGTCCCCAGAGAGGATAACTGTGATGTGATGATAGACTAAGACTTGTTAACACTGTTGTAGAGGTTTGTTGTTGGGGGTTTTTTTTTGTCATAAACTTGTATTTTTAAGAGTTTCATTAAAGTATGAGTAAAGTCACTGTGGACTTGCTTGGCATATAGTACAAGCTGTCAACCAAACTAGAATAAATCTATAACTAGAAAACTACTTCAGATAACTAGAAAAATATTTTTGCTTGAATTACAGAAGGCAGAGGATAATGAAATCAGATTTTTTAAATGCTCCTTTGCACATTTATGTCGTAACCATATTTTATTGTAACCATGTTTTCCAGATATTTCTGTAACTTAGAACATATGTGTCAGAGTGCTGTTTATTAATGCCACATTTGGATAGTCTTTCTTTTATTAAAAGCACATTTATAGGTTAGTGAGTTCTGAATATAGACTAATAGATACAATACTTTAGGAAATAATCAAGTTTTTAAACAAATGAAATTGTAGCGAGGTATTGCACATGTAGAATTTATTTATTTCTTTGTGGTTCTGCACCATTCCATAACTTCAATATGCAAACCCAGTTTCAGTTGTGATGTGCATCTCATAAGCAAAGGTATTGTACTAGCAGGGTAATTTTTTTCAAAGTATCACATAAAATTTTAGACTTAATTTTTGATTTGAGAATTATTTAGAAATACCCGGAAATATTTTTAAACAAAACAGCAACTAAAAAAAAAAATCTAAGAAACTTTCAACAGTAAAATTCCACTTTCACTGTGAAATGTCCAATATGTTGGTACAATAAGGAAGCATCATAATACTCACATTCATGTACACTGGAGCTTCAGTTATTATATATGAATTTTCCAGAGTCTGCCATCTATTCTTCATATCTTTTGTGCAAATCCAATCTTCTATTTTTATATAAAAGTCTTACTTTTACAGCAAGTGTCTCTGGAATATGCCTGAAACTTTGAGAAAAAAAAATTATTCTTATACTAAAAACTGAATTTATCTCTAAAATTTGACATTTGCATTTCCTGTGGGATTCAAAGGAATGTTCACAATTATTTATTGCTTCTACTTAGTCAGGTTCTGCTCTCTCTAACAACATGGCTAAACTCAACTCATACTTTCAGGCTACTCCTGCTAAATTAGCAAAACCTTTTATTTCAGTGAATCAGAATGTGTATTTGCCCCTAATTTTCTTTACTTATATGCAACTATATTTTTCTGATCTCTATTTGCACTGTTTTGGATCTGTTTCTTAGCTAAACCTTCACTGATTTAATACTTTGCAAGAATTTGTTACTGAGACATCAGAAACAGACAGTACTTAAACTTGAATTTCTCCTGAAACATGACTGCCCTTGAAAATCTCCTCTCCATCATGAAATTAATAGTTCTACAGAACAAGAAGAATTTAGACTCAGCCTCTGCCCCCAGTTACAGCAACCTAAATCTAAAGGGTTCGTGTTAGTTCTTCATTTCAAATTCAGAATATCTGCAACAGTTTAGTTTTCACTGCAGTAAGCATATTACCAAAGTTACACATCAAGCCTGTGTGGATTCTGGGCTTGGTGCAAAGCAAGAGGGACTTGAACTCTCCTTGATTTTAAGCATGTTCAAATCTAGAGATGAAAAATAAAATATTTGCTTTTTTTTCCCAGAAGTAAAGCATTCCTCATATGCCTTTTAACATCTTTTGTATCAAATGAGAGGTCAGTGAATTTTTTTGAAAATGGGGGTTTCTGAAAATGGTTTTTTTTTAAATCATTCAACTGCCTTTGATACATGTTAACAGAATTTAGAACACTTTCCAATTCAAATAGTTGGAAAACTAGGTTTTGTAAGCAACAGGAGGGAAGCAGTGAGAAAGATAAAATTCATTTTATTTTTATATTCAATTTATTTTTTGATAAGTAAACAATAATAGCAGCTGTGATTGGTCAGTCTCAGGTTTTTGAGACTTGTCTTCAAGAGCTGACAAGCAGAAGATGCTTCCAAAAAGACAGCAGGGGCCCAGTGATTCTTCTCCTGACATCACCTCTGAGCCTCTTTGAAATCAATAATTTAGGATTTATTTTAGACAGGTGCTGCCTCTGGACTATTGTATTTAATAGATACTTCCTCCAAAAATTCATCTGACATTTTTAGATATTTGAAAATTTCTCAGTCTTTTTACAGGAAAAGAAAGAAAAAGATGGCAGAGGAACAAAAAAATTGAAAGAAAGAAAATCAATAGTTTAATAAATCTGTCAAATTAACTTTAAATTTGCATTTTTTCTTTTTTCCAGAAACAAATCAGTTAGTTTCAAGGTACTTTTTTTGTCCCTTCTCTAGGATGCAGTTACACACAAGCACAGTGCTATTTTATGGAACATTCTAGACATCAAGTGAAAAACTTGTCATTGTTGCAGCTAGGCAAGAGCCTAAACTGCTATAAATAAGATTTTAATATAGAAATTAAGGACAAGTGACAATTGCAACTTTCACTAGAATGTGTTGGTGTGACTGTGAGCAGAATTTCATACCTCTGAACAAAATTATGTCAGAAATCATCACCATTGACACTCTGATTAGCTTTGAAAATTAAATATGCTTCTGTTATTTTATAGTCATTCTGCACTTCTGTAGAATAGGTAATTAACACTCATGTTCCCTACAATTATCTAATTGATTTGATGCAATAGTGATAATGTTGCAGAACTAAGATACTGTGTTAATTGAAAATTACTTTCCAAGTTCATATTCATTGTACTGTAATGCAGCCACTGACAGTATATACTTAAATGTACTTGCCCTCTTTCCTATGCAACAAATTATTTCATCATTAAATTTCTTCAAGAGTGTTTAAACTGTACACTTTGAACTGCTGGAGGTGTCTGCAGAGAATGATGATGTGCTGATATACTCTGTGTGTGTAGAAAAATAAAACCATGTTTGATTTTATAAGTTACTTAAAAGGCTGAAATATTGAAGTATCAATAAATAGATGCTATTTTTAGATCCAATATATGAAAGCATTTTGTTAAATATTTGTGCTACAAAATGACATGTGGTTTCACATTGGGCCATGGATTTATTTCTAACTGGAATAACAAGTTGAGCTGTGATTTAACATTTTGTAATGTCCCTGAAGGACTAACTCACTCTAACAAGACACTGTTAAGTCTGAAAAGGCACTCATACATTTACTAACCATTATGTACCACATCATGCATATGTTTATTCACAATAGGAATCTTTATTTGTGTGATCAAACATGTTCTTTTCTATAGAACTCACATTAAGACTCATTGGAAAAAGACTTGAGGCTAAAAGTTTAGTTTCAGTTAGATAAATATATACAAATAAATGAATCTGTCTTAAGTTACTTAGTAGATAAATAAATATTTTGATGAATAGCCTGCTATAGAAATATTTTTGTGTAACTTTATATGAATTGCTTACTGCCTGATGAAAAATGAGAAATGAAATAAACTTCATTTCTTTACTTTTTAGTAAAAAAAACCCAGTGCTTAACATGTAATACAGAACTGTAAACATCATAGTAGAAATTGGAGACTTCTATGTATTTAGCAACAGGTTATTTGTTTTATGTGGTTATTAAGATATTCTTTCTTAACATTGCCTAAAATACAGTTCTATTAACAGCTTCTGTATGTGTCTTCAGTTTTATCTTACAGTTCAATTAATTGTGGCAACTATGTACAAGTTAATTAAGTATCCAGGTTCTTGAATTATTTAGATTAATTATTCTGTAATTGTTTTGCAAGTTCTTTGCATACCTGGCTTGTGGTAATGGTTTTTGTGAAGTGGTGCCACGTTTAACTTTTTGTTCCAACATTGTGCATTATATGATGTGCCAACATGAGAAAGAACATTTGTCATTTTATTTGGCATTAATTGCCTATAAAATAATGTATCTATACCTGTGTATGTCTGTATGTTATTAGCTACACATGCTGCCCAATTAGCACTAAGATAAATTATTAATTAATATAAAGCAATGAGTTTCCAAGTGGCTATAAATTTCACAGGTAGGATATAGTTAGGAAGCATCTTTCCACTGAATGAGATTTCCTCTGAAAGCTAAATATAGCAGGTGCACAAAAATTAGGTAGTTTTTCTGTATAGTATTTTTCTATATGCAGTGGTAATAGAAGCATATGCATAGTTCCTTTCAGAAAGTGCATCTCCTACTACACAAGTTTTTTACTTCATGGCTGTCATCCTGTAGGATTTTCTATCAATGTAGTAATGTTGCTGTCCTGATAGCATATCAGTGTGTGATAGTGCTGGAATTAATACAATTACAGCCTTGAAGTGACACACTGAACTGACTTGAACAATCACCTCTGCCATTGTTTCTTATGCCTTGCTGGCAGTGTCTTGCAGTGAGCATAGTATGTCTCCAATGTGCAATATTCTCTTTGTAGGTGTGTTTGTCAATTTGTTTGTATTGTCTTTCTGAACAGGGCTATTATAAATTATTAGTAATGCTTTTATCTATTTTTCCATGGGCTGTGTTTTGCACAAAATCAATAAAAAGTCAATGTCAGGTATTTGGCTTTTTCTTTGGTGTTTACACATGATAAATTTTAGCTTGCTTTTCTTTATAATACATGTGTGCTCTGATCAGCATTTTCTCTGGCAGGCAGAACTTGAATGTTTGTTCATGAAAATAAATCTAAAGGGTAATTTGTTTCTTTTGCAGTGGCTGAATAACAGATATGTCATACAGACACACTGGAAAGCTAAATCCCATATCCTACTCTAAGGTACTCTCCATGTTCTCAGAACACAGAGTGAACACTACAGTACTATTGGCATATATTCAGCCAAATTTTCATTTAACAAACAGGTTTGGAAAAAGAGAGCCTGCCAGGCTCAAGTGTTCCTGTTTGGCTGTGTGTGTGAGGAGGCATTACTGTTTACATGAGAAAAACAGCTGAACCAGTTTGCAATCCATTTGGAAATATATAACATTTTCCAAAGAAGCTTATGCCAGCATAAGAGGAAAGAGGAGAATAATTCATGAGAGGTGAAATCCTGCTTAACTAGAGGGCAGCAGCATGACTCTGGAGGTGGCAGGATTTGCATTGCTTTCACATTAATTTACATAGCCTTCCCAGATTCCCAAATGGAATGTAGAAATCTTTTAAATTCTAAATATTCAACTTCTTTTTGTGCCACATCCGATATAGCAGTGACATTTTGGTCCTTGAAGTCTTTGTTGTTTTGCTTCTGGTTTTGTTTTTATGTTTAAATGTCAGTGTTCTCTGTGTCCTGGTGCTTGCTCACTGAGTGCTGGTGCTGTGCTGGCAGCTGGGACCCTGAACTTACACCTTTGAACAGTGTGAAAGTCTCAGTTCTGTCTGGTGGGACTCCTTACAATGATAACAATCAGCATAAAAGTCCCCCTCAAATCCATACCCAACGACTCCAACACTCTATGTTAATAGTATAGGCCAGGAAATGCAGATGCTGGAAGCTCTGTTGATTGTCCAGGTTTAGGGTTGAGTGCTGTCAGCCACTTCAGAGGTCTCTTTTCTCTGTGGATATCAGAGGAGGTCTGGCAGGACAGTTCTTCTCTTTGCTGTTCCTATTCCTCTCTCTGCTTCTTTTTCCCCTTACTACTTACCAAAAAGAAAAGAACTGAGAAGGAAAAGGAAGACAAGAAGTCAACAGACTGACTTTAGAAAGACTGATTTCTATACTACAAAGATCTAAGTGTTCTATTTGATATATGGTGCAGTTGAGTTTGGAAAGTCTACATACAGGTTCAATACAGCCAAAGAAAGGACATCACCCCCATTGCAGCACATGAAAGGTGTATCCTGTACTGAATAATAAACCTTCAAAAGCTTGAAAGACAGCAGATAGAGAGTGGGAAATGATTGACTCAGCAAAGTTAACAGAGGAGTAATGGCCAACCTAGATATGGAACCTTGATCTTGTAATGCATAGCTCTGTCCTACACATTCAACTACATGGTCCTGTTATTTTATGAAATTTAACTCAGGAATAGAGTTTGCTGAAATGTCTCTTCAGACCAAAAAAATTTGTCCTCAGTCAAAACAGAAATCCTCTCTATATCAAATCTACTTTTGAAATATATTTATTAGAATTGGTTAAGACTTAACAACGCATTAATTTATACTATCAGAAATAAGGTACTATAGCCTTGATATCTCAAATGTTATTTGCTCCCAGTGGAAGAGGTGGATGAGATAAAAATACAAATATAAGCCTGTTATGGGGCAGAAAACTGTTAAGTAAATATTTTCTCAGTTGATTGCAGGTTTTTGAGGATGGACATTTGCCAACAGCAGCAGAATCCCTGCGGTCAGACTTGCACAGTGGAGCTTTTATCCCATTTTTTTAAAGCTTCACTTATGAAGAAGGTGCACAGTGAGCAAAGGGACCTCTGCAATATGATCTTTGGAACAGTCAGCCAACAAATGGCATGTGACCTAAGCTTATAATTTACAAACTAAGTTGCCCAATTTAGGTATGTTCTTTATACATTGGTCATTCAAAATACAATCAACAGAACTTAACACCACTTAAGCCACAACAGAAGTAAATTTATTTTTTTTTTCTATAAGCTCAAAAACTTTGAATACATCCATCTTCAGATAATAACTGGGCACCAAGCAAAAAAAACCAGTTTGTTCTGTATTAACTGCTATAACCTATAAACACTGTAGCTTATAGGTTATGACTGCTTATAACCTACAAGCATACAATCCATCTGAAATGATTAGTAAAAAATCTTGTTCCATCCAGCATAGGCCCAGATACAAGACAGCTGCTGAGAAAGTAGAACATGGAAACACTAGTAAAATGGTTAGAGGAATGGAGAGATGTGTGTATGTGGATGGATGAGAAGCATCAAACATCAGCTCCAGGAGTGGCAGCTGCATCACAGGCGAATGCACTGTAATGTCCACACAATGGCAGGACCTGTGTTCCTATGAATGCAACTCAGGAGGTTAAATGTATCAGAGCAGCCATTTTATTTCCCAGGTTAGAGTCACAGTCTACCCCAGGCTGTATTTTTGCTATCATTTTGGAGTTGCATAAAGGCTAAGCTGGAAAATGCAGAGTGTGGATGGGTACGTGTGGTATTGTGTATTTTCCCTTTGATGGAAGGAGAGCTCTTTAGCATATGTGAGTACTAAACATACATCTAATTTCTGAAGAAGGGAAATTGAACTGGATGGGATGCAGCATGCAAGGAAGCTGGGAAGAACAAAAAAAAAAGAACTGTGTTGATATAGTTGGAGCCATAAAGGTTCCTTTCTGTTATCAATCACTTTTTTCCTTGTTGTCTGAAGATCCAAACAGCTATGTAGGATTTCATAAATTTGCTCACATCTTCAAATGTTTCTTTGGAACTATAGGAGTTGAAAATTGTTAATGAAAAGAGAGGTCAATAGCAGCAGTGCCTGAAGTCTAAGACTTGCAATATGTGCCCATGCAAACATGTGTATGTACAACTTGTCCATAGCATGTCCAAATGAAGTGAGCAGCCCAGCAAGAGATCCTGTAACCATACCATGAGGTGTCACGTTTTGCTGCAGCCAGTTTTGGATACCCACCTCCCCCCCTGCAGGTGTGAGCCCAGAAAAGGGCACGCTGCTGCTGCTGCTGCTGCTACCCAGCCAATTTGGTGCTGGCAGGCTCAGTCCCATTCTGGAGCCAGCATCTCAGAGTCCAACACACACCCCACAGCAGCCACTGTGCTCATGGCTGAGAGGTGCTTTAGCAAACTGGGGATGAAAACTGTGTGCAAGTAGGAAATACTCTAAACCTTTTATGCTTATGTCACTGCCTTACTACTTTCCAGACATTAGTCATCCATTTTGCATCGGCCTCTGCAGAGAAAAGAGGGTTTTTCCCCATCTTCCCCATAGCCAGGCTACCCCAGACAGCTGTCCCATCAGCGCTAGCGTCTGCCACATAATCTCTTGTGGTGGAAATATTGAAGATCAAAAGTTATGGACAGAGACCAGCGTCTCTCCTCCAGCTCCCCAGCAAGGGGAGAGCCCCTGCGCTGCACAGGGCTGAGGAAAGGGTTTTCTCATATAATATCAGGAAGAATTTCTTTCCAGAGAGGGTGGTTAGGCATTGGAATGGGCTGCCCAGGGAGGTGGTGGAATCCCCATCCATGGAGGTGTTTAAGAATCGCTAGACGTGGTGCTGGGGGACATGGTTTAGGGACCCTGACAGTGTAGGGTTAATGGCTGGACTTGATGATCTTGAAGGTCTCTTGCAGCCAAATCATTCTATGATTCTCGCAGAGGAAGATTTTAGAACAGGACACGAGGTGGCATTGCCGGCAGTGCGGAGGAGGGTGCCCGGTAGGGGTGCAGGCGCAGGGAGGCAGGTGAGGAGGGGACAGCACACGGGTGCCCGGCAGAGGTGCAGGAGCAGCAGCAGAGGGCGGCAGGCGGGGCAGAGCCGGGGCCCGCAGGCCGCACGCGGCTCCACACAGTCGGCGGGACCCGCGCTGCCCTCCGCCCGCGAGGGCCGGCGGCAGTTTACCCCGGCCCAGCCCGGCAGGCGGCAGGACAGAGGCGAGGCCGCGGAGCCCCGCGCTGCGAGGTGACACCGTTGCCAAGGCGACGTCGAACGGCCGCGCAACCGCCGCTGAACCGCGCGGATCGGCACCGCACGGATCGGCACCGCACGGATCGGCACCGCACGGATCGGCACCGCACGGATCGGCACCGCGTTCGCCCTGGCTGTGGCCGAGCCCCTCCTTTCACTGGCGCCCTCTCGCTCCCCCAGCCGCTCCCCGGCGCTGTCTCCGGCCGCCGGCGCCTCTCTCCGCGGCGGGGAGCGGAGCAGGAGCGCCTCGGCCGCCGGCACGGAGCCCGCAGCCGCCCAGGTGAGTTCCCCGCGGACAGGGCACAGCCGCCAGCCCTGGGAGCTGCTGCCCAGCCCTGCCCTGCCCTCGCTTGGCGTGACCGTTTCGTCAGGTGAAGAACAAGCTCCGCTTTATGTTCCACACACAGAGCCTGGATTTATCCGTGTTGTTGTTTACTTAAGTGTTATTCACGTTAGTTCAATGTGTCACTTTTATATTTCAGGCTTACACACGTTTAAAACAAAGTAAGAAAAAAGCAAATAAGCCTGAAACAAAACCAAACCACAAACGAAACAAGCCAAATCAAAACCAAAACCAACCTCACATCCCCCCAAAAAAAAGCAAAAAAAAAACCCCGAAACCAACAAATAACCCCCCCCACACACAAAAACCACTCTCACACAACCACAAGCAAACATAAACGACCACATTTTAAATTCTGATTTTTCCAGGGTACACACCTAAGATCAGTGGACCTGAATCACATCATGAAGCTCCTGCAAGACCCAGACTCAGTAAGTTATCCTGACACCTCGCCATGGCAGTGACACAGGTAGTGAAGGGGCTCAGACAGATGCTTTGTGCAATTACTGCAGTGCTGCCCTAAATAAACCAAATGGCACTGGTGGCTGGGGTGGAGGGGAGAAAGCTGAAGTCTTAGTTTTGGTTAGATAGTGACTGCAGTAGAGAATGGTAGTATTTTTCATATTTATTCACATTTTCATATATTTATATATGAAAAATATCTATATAACCCAGTACATCTTCACTATAACCCAGTACATCTTCACCCGGGTACTGTGTGCTTTTAAAAGAACTAGACATGCAAAGTTTCTAGCTTATCAGGGAGGTTTTGAGTGCTCAAACCTACAGCTGAGAAAGAGAAATATAGAGTATGTAACGATTTTATGTCAGGAATGTATATAATTGCCTGAGTTAACTGCTAACATTTCTCCAGGGATGTGTTTTTATAGGCAGGTGAATGCACAAAGTTCAGTGTTAAGGAGCAAATATGACCACTAGGCACACGAGGGAGTGTAATCTCATGGACTTCCACAGACTGTTTTTATCACAAGGTTTGGCAGACTAAATTCACTAAGCTATCAGTTATTTTTGATCTAAAAGCCTAATAATTGATATTCTTAAAACAAGAACTTGGTACCACATTTTAAGTTAATGCCCCACAATGAAGTAGTTCATGTTCTTTTTAATTTATTTTTTTTTCCTTTTGATAAAGAGCTGACAGAATAAACTTACTAACTGAAGAAAATCGTGCTGGGTCATATGCTTTACTGCTTCTCTAGAGAGTAGAAGATATAGGAGAAAATGCCCTTAGGATTCTGGGCTTGTAGAGTCCTGAAGCAGCTTCCTGGCCTGCCTCAAGCTGCAGCTTGGAGGTGCTGAGAAGAGCTGGGTATCAGCTGGGCATCAGTGACACACCCTGGCAAATCCTCCTTTCTGTTTTCAGCTTTGAATGTGCAGACTTTCCTAGCAGTGGCAGAGCTCTACTCTAGGACACTTAGATCTACATTTTTGTATTTTTATGTCATGTGTGACTTTGTTTTGGTTTTTTGAGTTGTCATTCACAGACTCCCAAACTATTTAGTAGAAAGAGCCCCTACATTTGAACAAGAGTTTTTTAAAGCCTCTTCATTTCCAAGAGTGCAGACTCTGTACTTAGAAATGAGACTGAATCAAGGAGCTAATCCTATTGCCAAGCATTTTCAGAATTTCATTGTGTGACTTCTAAAATCTGTTTTCTGTTTTAATTTAAACTTAAAAGGAGATAAACATTATAATTTACTGTTCTAAGGCAAACTGCAATTAAAACCTGGTTTTCCTTCTTTTACTTAAGAATGATTTGGAAAGAGAGCAGCTGAAAACCCTCAAGAAAGCAGTCAAGCATTTTGAAAATGGGATTGTATCCTTTTTGTTGCTGTGAAATCTGAAGTCAGGGTGTTTCATGTATGACAATACTCTGTCTTTTCAGCAGAGCAGTTTATTCTATGCTGTGCTTCCATGTGGAGAGCAGGGGTGGTCCACACACATTCTCCTCATTGTCCTTGTGCACACATAGCCAAGGCTGGTGCAGGATTCTTGGATGATAAATTCATTTGCTAGAAAATTCAGTAGAGATCTCTACCTGTACATTGGTTCAAAGTGTTCAAATGTGTGTACTTTCAACTCACAATAGACAAGCAGAATAATTATCTCTACTTAAGAAGCATCAGGTAAAATAAAAATTACTTCCAGTGAGGAGACATTAAAAGAAAATCAGACTAATTAATCTGAAACTTTTTTTTATATTTACAGTTTAAAATTAAAGCCTTCAGAAGTCAGAAGCACTATGTAGAATGTGGGCATAAGGAAAAATGTGATTAATTTTGTACAGCTAATTGCCACAGTGATTTAAGATTACTTCACAATTGACTTGTGGCTGAGTACTTAGAGGCAGTTACCATGAGTCAGTGGATTAGCAGTAATTTCTCAGTCTCATTAGTAATCTGTTCAGTTTTCCCTTTGTACCTCTATCCAAAATGAGAAAATTTCAAGATGTGTTTGGGTCCAGATTTTGAAACTTTAGTTATTCATTTATTTATTCATTTAGTTATTCATTTATTTATTCATTTGGGACTAGAGTTGTAAAGAATTTGAATACCTCGAGTCTGTCTCAGAATGTAGATAGATAAAAGACAGTGTGATGTAAAAACTTACCATTCTTTATTTTTAGATATTCAGTGCCAAGCTTTCAGTGAGTTCAGCTGATAATAAAGCTCAATCAGATTTGCAAGACTTGTACTTCTGTAAAAGCAAGGCTGCCTCAAGCCCAAGTACTGATGCACACACCTCATTTTAGATGTGTAATTTTGAAAGCATTGGCCGTGGTTTTTCTCAGTTATGTCTTTGAAGTATGATGAATTAATTTTTCAACATTTTCTTCTGACTCATAGGAGTACAAACAATCTAATTTCCTTAACTTAAAATTAAAAGCCCCTTAAGGCTTTAGCACAAGTAACTGAAATTCTTAACATCTGTGCAGAAAAAATAAATGAAGAAGTTTTCACTGAGCCTTTATGTGAACTTATTAAATTATATGGGTAAGTGCTTCAGCCTTTCTTTTAGATATTTAAACACTGCTTATTAACATGTTCATATCTTTTCTATGGCAACTGACATATCCATACAGCATCTGCAAGGCATCTATTGCATCACCCATCCTTTTCATGAACAGCATTTTCCTTGAGAACAGTTATGTTGGCAGGAAGGAGGGACCCATTTTAGCAGGTCAGCATCTGTGGAGTTACCAATTGCATCATATGAAACTTCATTGTAATTGGCCCCAGCTTGCTCAAAACCAAGATTCCCCTGAGTAAGTTGTTCTGGGGCTGCCAGTCTCAAAAGATTCAGCAGCTAAGTCCTGCTGAGGTATTACTTGTGTTTTGAACAAGCTCTCTAAGTGAGTTTAAAAACTTGAGGTGACACAAGGACACAGTAGTACCTGAAGATAAGCTTTACAAAATGACAGGTCATCTTGCAGCAGAGAAAGAACTGCAACACTTGGAGCATTTGGAATTTATAATTACTTTTAAAACATATTTAATGAAACGTTGGTTGTCTGTATTGTCATACTATAAATTATTTGTAGAATAGAATTTAGGTGTTATCCACACTTGTCAGTAGTCTTCTCAGTAATTTCATAAAGCTTCTTATGGAATGCTTGTAACTGCAGTTACTTCTGTATTTTATTATGATGGGTGAGAATAAGGTAGAGAAAAATTATGCCAGACAGAAAAGGAATCACATAGTAAACCAGATATTCAAGTAGTTTTTTTGACATGACTTCCCCTCAGCTGTTAGGTTTAGTAAACACTGAACAGCTGAATCTTTTAGTTCCCTGAGCACCATCAGTTGTACTGCTTCCCTTTGGTGCCACACGGTGGAGAAAGATGAAGTACATGAGGAAGTGTCATTTTGTTTGGTGTTTGGCAGACAAAGCTGGGAATGAGAGCCTAAAGTCGATAAAATGTCATTGTAAGACTTTTCATTTCTTACAGCAGCTCAGCAGTAACTGTGGTTTCTGCAAGGAATGTATTTTGGAAGATTGTACCCTTGGGTTTTGCTTTCATTTCAATATGATGGAAATTCCCCCACAATTCACTACTGCTTCATATGACCTCTAACTGAGGGGTTGTTATTTAAAATTTCCTTTCAGATGCTAAAACTTCTAGAGTAAAATTTTCCACTCATTCATAACTGCTTCAGTTTACCTTCTTCTTCCCACTTTCTTTTTCCAATATCTGTTTCCTCCCCTCCCCCCACCCTCCCCCTTCTTTCTTCCTTCTCCTTTCTTTGCTGTGGCAATATTTACAGAAGTAAACCTCTTGGAAAGCTGCTTCTACATTATGAGCTGCAGAGACCTCAGTATGTTTACTGTTAGGTAATTTTTAGTACTTACATGTTTATGTCATATCTGAGTATTTTGAGAATGCTATTTTTTCATAATAATCTGTTTTTAAAAAAGATATTTCTGGTTGGGCTATTTGGAGTCAGTGTTCTGGTTTTATTTTTACCCATTTCAAGAGGTCTTGCCCAGGGATATGATCCTTTATTTTTTCCACCTCTGCACATGTTCACACGTAGGCTAGTGCTGCAGTAGCCTGAGAGTGCCTAGATTCCAGAGCTTAATTTTCCATATTTAAATGGCACTTGTTTACTCATTATATCTTCTTGCATCAAATAAGAATTATAAAAATATTATCCATAAACATGTATCACTAATTGCCAAATGTAGTTGTCAGATCATGGAACTGGAATTTTCAATGTAGAATCATTGCAAAGAACATACTTGCCCTTGGAAAAGTTTCCTTCTTTGCAAAAATATAAAGGAGAAAGAGAAAAACTATCAAGCTTTTCTGGTGACTTGATTAAAGTGTTCTTTTGCAGTGTGTTAGGTATAGCTATAATTTTTATTTCATTTTGCAGGTTACCATTTCAAAAGAAGAAATTATCTGATGAATTAAGCTACTCTTCGACAGTTTCAAATTCCATTGCACATCTGGGTGAGTGTGTAAACTGTTATTCCAGAGGGAAATTAGTATTATGCCAAAATAAAATTAGCTGTGTTGTTGACACAATTTTAATTTCTTAATGTCTTTTGTAAATCTAAGTCATTTGTTTCAATTATTAATTCAGTCCTCTGTGCTTTTTAGTTTTAGAAAACATTCTTTTTTAGCTGTGCAGCTAACCTGCAGATTAGGTAGCAGAATTACCTATTTGCCAGTGTCACAAGCCAGATGAAATGAATTTATCCATACAGCTGAAGAACTAACATTGTCTTTAGGTTAGTTATTATATGACTGATTATATTATTATAGACACATTATTCTAGACACTGAAGCCTGGGATAAGGGGAGCATGTAACCTTCCTGGATCTTTGAAATCAAATGGAAGAAAAAGTGAGAAACTAACTCCTGACTCCCAGCTCCAACCTTCAAGACTCAAAAGCCTGAAACCTGTCACCTAAAAAGGCAGAACACAAGTCAATTTACTGCCATGCCTTACTAGGAGTAAAAGTTTCTGACTTCAGCTTCCTGCAGCATCTGAACCGTGAGCTTCTAAATTTCAGAAATCCCCTTGAAGTGAGCTGTTGAGGAGTAGGTGTCAGGGTCAAGTTTTAAGGTTGCTGGACCTCATAGTACCAAAGCATCATTGTACAGCCTTGCATGTCACATTTGTGATTTTCAAAGGAAATTCTGCAAGTGCAGTAAGAAGAAAAAAAGGATTCAGAATAAAGCAGGAGTGATATTTCAGCTCACTTAATGGTAAAATTGAAATGGTATAGAGGTAGCACAATCAGCCTCTTACACATGAAAAAAAAAAAAAAAGAATATCCTTGAAACAGGTGAGAAAAAATCTTTTTAGAAGTCTTTATTTTCACAGGTGCAAGCAGTTAGCAGAATGGCCTCCTGATTTCAAGTAGTTCCAGATTCTTTTCAGAGGTGCATGTCCAAAAGGATACTAAAATCTAAACAATTGTTTATATTCACCTTATTAAGCATTGGCAGCTCTCAATGGAATTCTCTTTATCTTGTGGAAAAGGGTCTTTCTCTGTGCACACTTTATGTCATATTTTATATGCCAGAAAAAGAGTTTCTGACATGGAAATGATGACAACAGCCTGGTGTAGTAGCTGTCCTCTGAATTCCACAACTTCTAGAATATCATCCAGTTTCTTATAAGGGTCTGTCTGTAGCAGAGGAAAAGTCACTTTTCAATTAACCTTCTGCTACTCCTCCAACACCCCTTTGTCCTCTTCAGTGAGGGATTCCCTGTGCCTTGAGTATTTTTAAAATCAAATTTTGAATTAAATGACAGATTTGTCAGGGGTATGACCAAAGGAAACAGTAAGTACTGTAAATACAAGTATTAAGATTACTCTCTAAGAAAAATTATGTGTTTTGTTTTGTTTTTTATCTTTATGACAGGTTATTTGATGAGAGTGCCAATATCTCAAGTTAGAATACAAATCTGTAAGTCTGTTGTTAGCTTTTATAATACGGAGCTGCCAAGAAAAATGCTTCCAGGTAAAGGACAGTCTTTTCAACTGTCAAAAGAAATCCCATTGGCTTTGAAATGACTGTTTTAATTATCTGTGGATAATTTTTTCTTTATAACTATAGTTACTGTGTCATATTATATACATATAGCATTGGCCAATATGCAATTAACATGTTTTTATAGAAATGCATACTCAAAATCTGAAATTAGTTAATCAGTGTACAAGGAATTAATTATTACACTTACAGGATTAGGATTAAATAGTATCCAGAAAAAAAGTGAAGTCTTCACAGCTTCTCTGAAACATGGATAATGGATGAAGAAAGAGTAGCTAGTATAAGAAAGGAAATGTCATTTTCAACTTTGCATAGGTAGCCTGAAGAGAAGCAGCTCTGGTTCCACTTGTGTTGTTTGTGAGGGATAGATCTGAGCCCATCTAAATTTGATGGAGTTTATTTATAAGAACACATTTGAGCAGAGGCTTTGAATAAACTGTGTGACTTGTCTCTGTGCACAGAGGCTGGTGATGCCTGCACGTTGGCTCAAGCATCACCCTCTGGTGTTAGAGACAGGCATGCAGGCTGTCATCAGAAGCTCTACTGTTTATTCCTTTGACCCTTATGACAGTGCCAGAGGCTGTTACCAGGCACAGTCAGTCCTGGATCCCCTCTTGGAGGGGGACAGAATCATGAGGTTCACAGGGAGCCAAGCTGCAGATGAACATTGTGACAATCCAGAGTGCAGGTGGGAGAGCATGCTGGATGTCATCTTGCTCCCTTCTTTTGTTCCCACGTTGTGTCACTAGTTCCCATGCCTTCTTGCTAGTTTTCATTTATTTGAGGAGGCCTAAATAAACTGGAGCTGCAACAGTCCTGACAAGATTCTAGAAACTTGCAAGCATATAAGTCTGTTCTCACCTTAAAAGACTGAAATCCTGCAAGCAGCTATGTGTGCATTTAGTGTGTACCTGTAAATAGTTCCATAAAGATAAGTGCATGTTAAATAGTGAGATATTTTATTTTTCTCATCCAGATTTAGAAAAACAAGATCTATCACAAAAATGAAGACTGTAGTTCAGTCTGATCATAAAGAAAATTTTTCATCTCTAAGCAAATAAGTAAATCTTGCCTAAGTTTGATCCTGCAGAGTTCTCTTACCTATAAAGTAATACCAAGTTAGAGCCTATCAAAGTTTATGCTTAAAGCACATTTTACCATGTGCATTATCTGTATTTATCTATCCTGCATTTCATGTCATTTGATATATTTTTAAAAGTTATTTAAGGTAAACTTTGCTTTCATGAGTTAGCATATGCAAATTTTCTCATTGCTTCCTTTCCTCCCATATTCACTAATGAAATACTGATTTGCATATGCATAGACAAAAGTAAAACCAGGGACAGATTAGTAAATTGAGTTTATAAGCCAAAAGCTGCATTCACAAATTAGAAGTAATGTAGTAATAGAAGGTATTAATTCTCTAGTGAATGCAAGGAACTAGGTCCTACACCAACAACTCATTGCATGACCTGAAGAAGGTTTTTCACCTCTCTATGCCCCTGCTTGTTCTTTCATTCTGTAAATTCTATGAAGCAATTAATTTGCTTATCTATAAATTTTAGTCTATTTTGGGATAAGTCTGTTGGATATGCTTTAGGCACCATTAATACTCATATATAAGAAAAACAGCTCTCTTGTTTAGTGAATTTTTAATTGGTTTTAGGACTAAGAAAATATGATACCTAGTTCTCAATCCTTTAATGAGAAAAGATGTACATTTTATGAAGTAACCAAAATTCTGAATATTTATCACACTATAACCAAAGCTGTTGTATGTGCAGGTTATGAGCCAACAAGTGCAGACTATAAAATTCGGATGGCTGAATTAGGAGGACTAGCAGAAACCCTTGTTCTGTCATTATCATTAGTTGAAAACAGACTTCTGGAGAAGCTGTGGGTACTTAAAGCTCTCCAGCATCTCTCCAGCTCTGGTTAGTACAAACTGTTCTTTCAATAGTCTGATTACCTTTGATCTTAGATCTTTTGTTCTCTGAACATGCCTAAAACAATTACTGACCTACAGGGAATTAATTATTCTGATTTTCATAATTTCAGGAGTAAATTGCAGACTTATGATGAAGGCCCAAGCAGCCACCAGAATCTGTTTGTGTCTAAATGATGTTGATCCCTCAGGACAGCTGGTGTTCCGCTCCTCAGAAATCCTATGGAATCTATTAGAAAACACCCCAAAAGAAGAAGTGGCTCAGCAGCTCAGTAGCATGGAATGTGTGCAGTAAGTACAGGGGAGCATTTTATGAATTAATATTGTAATTATGGAGACACCTGAAGCATTGATCTTGTGTAGCATTTTGTTTTAAATTAAACAAAAGAAAATGTGAATGGGGAATGGAGATCTCGCATGAAGTCCTGAGTTTTCAGTAGTAACACATCTGATTCTCTGAAATGGAAGCACTACTGGATCAGACCTTACAGCCAAGCAGTCCAGGATTTAGAGCCCTCAGTCATCTGTTTTTGTTTCACCAAGTTAGATAGCACTGTGCCCTGTAAGGTGCCAGGAAATTATATATGATCCAAGAGGTGCCTGCCAGGTAGCTTATAAACTCAGTGGCCAGGGTCCAGCTAAAAGCACATCCAGTTAACTTCAAAGCTGTTTTCATTGTCCAGCCTCTCATTATTCCATGAACTCAGTCATCCACTGGCAGTTGTTTCTGTTACAGAGCAAGAGGGAGATCAAGGTGCTCTGCTGCATAGTGCAGGAGGTTTAGCCCTGTCTATTGCTCTGTATGATGCATCATTTTCAGGCTCAGAGGTTAGGCTCAGTATGCCAGTGTTACTGCAGTGTTGAAATGCTTCTGTTATAAAATCAGTAGGAAATTTGAGGCTATGATATACAAGGCTTAATTCTAGAACCTTTGCTGCAGTAAATAGGTTCTCCCTTAGTGAGTTTTGTTGATGTAACAATTAAGAATGAAACTTCATCCAGTTCCATTCTTGAGTAAATATTATGTCTTTCTATTAATTAATTATAACACATAGAGTGGAAGGTTCAATTTGTGATACATGCACCTTACCTACCAGTCAATTGGATGTCTAGTGGTACACCTCATAACCCATTTTATACTACAGCTTTCAGTTATTTCTCTTGCAGTTAAACCCTAAGGCTGTATGGTGCAGAATGAGCATTCATTTACCTAGAACTGTCTAAAATTAGAAAATGAGAAGAAAAGGTAAAACACATTTCACTTTTTTTTTTTAAGAGCTTTGAAAGAAGTGTTTGTGGACCTGCTGCTGCACGGCTCCCGGCACTGCGACCGCCAGCTGCGGAACGACCTCCTGCTGATCACAACCGTGGTGGCTGGGAACCCTGCAGCACCTCTGATTGTAAGTGCCTGTAGTCCAGAGACTAGGAACTTTGCTTTTGCTATTATACACTCGCTGGTTTTCTCCATGAATGTTCTAATCTTTATTGTACTCTGTCTCCAGTCTTTCCTCCTTCTTGGATTTGTTGCACTTTTCTTTCTGCCATTCCCTTTCCCTCAAAGAAGCTTCAAATCCGTAGCCTGGAGTACTAGCATCAACATTATTTGATACATAGAAAATTACATAGAATCACAGAATGTTTTGGCTGGAAGAGACCTTCAAGATCATCAAGTCCAGCCATTAACCCTGCATTGCCAGGGTCCCTAAACCATGTCTCCCAGCACCACATCCACACGGTTTTTAAACACCTCCCTGGGCAGCCCATTCCAATGCCTAACCACTCTCTCTGGAAAGAAATTCTTCCTGATATCTAACCTAAATT
>JAOEGS010022524.1:0-16034 GCA_025447755.1 Corythornis vintsioides | reverse complement strand
GATTACTGAGTTTCTACAAACAATTCTGAAACCCTAACATGAGCTGTGAAAGGCTACATATTAAAAAAGTCTATCTATAAAGTTAAAAATATCTAGTGTAGCAATAAACTGTAGGCTTAAAATTGTAAAACAAATGGATTTATTATTTATTTGCATGTATGATTTTAGTCTGTCTGCCCCTCCACTAGGGCAAACCTCTCTCTTTTTTTTTTTTTTTAATAATACAAATGCAATAATTTTTTGGAAAGTGACATTTCTCTATGACTTTTCAGCTGCTGGAAATTAAATAATGGTGTTCAAAATGACCCATGTTCTTTCAGGGGCACTGCTTTCATGAGTGGAATAAGCTATTCTGTAAATAACATCAGCATATCTATGAATCCCTTGTCTCACATCTGGAACAACACATTACATTAAATTAATTCATGTCCACTTGCAACTGAACTGGACTGACAGTGTGTATCACATGGGGCATCTTACCACCTTCTGGGAGCAGGTACTTTCAGTCTCTATCAATTAGAATTATATTTCATTAAGTCATAAAAGTAGAGTATCTGTTTATCAGTCTCTTAAGCCATTCAGTACTACAGTAGTGTTTTCTAAATTACTCCTCCTCATTAACCAGAACGACTCAAATTGTATTCTGGATATAATAAAAATGTTTAGATTTGCATTTGCTGTAGCCATGGCTGCAGTGATCAAAAATCCATGGCAATTTGTAAACTTCTAATAAAGCAATATGCATAAAATGAAGCAATAAAAGAAAACCAGTTTTTGCCCTTTTAGAGAGCACAGCAGTACCAACCAACTTTTCATAATCTACTGACTACCACAGAAAACTTGATGTCAGCAGGTAGGTAGAAAGCATATTTTCTGGACATACTAAGGACAGAGGAGGCAAGGAACAAGCATCCAAAATCTCATAAAATTCCTTTATTCCCACTCTCAAAATCAACAGACTACTCCTCCCTCAAAGTGGCTACAGTCTGAGACATACTTACCTCAACAGTGTACATCTGGTTGTGTTTGATCATTTCTCCACTATGCAAAGTCCTGGTAGTAGCAAAGTCAGCAGGAGCAGCTGCTCCCCTTCGGCTGCTGCACAGGGATGTTTCATCACCTCCAAAGCGATCACTGTCAATCCCATCTTGGATTGATTCCTCATCTTTGATGTTTGCCATTTTCTTCTTTTTTTTCTGCTTCTTTGATCCATTCTGATCATCAGATTGTGCCTTCCGCTGCCTGAACTGAGCAAGCTGTAAGGGAAAAAAAATCTTGTTAAAGGTGAAAGTTTTCCTCTTTATTACCAATGACATCCTCTATAAAGGCTTACTAGCTGTTCTGCATAAAGCTTCAAACTAATCACTACTGAATACAAGCTGGAAGTTAACACTGCATATCTGAGACACATTCAGATAATTTTCTGCTTACACAGTTGGCTTTAAAAGAATTCTTAAACCTAAAACAACGCTCAATTAATTCCTTTTTGGCACAGCACTAGCAAGCTACTGTTCTGCAAACTGGTATCTAAAAATCAAAACGTTCAAAGGTAAAGGTGGAAATGTCATTCTAAACGACAAATGCAATGAGATAACCTCTGATCTAATTTTTCAGTTTTGCAGTAATAAATAACTCAAAATTAATTTAAAGAAATTACTTCTAATTTTTAAACCAAACCAGATAAAAGCAAACCGTTCTTCCACCAAGTATCAATATATGTTTTACAAAAAGTTTGTTAGAACTCAAAAAGCAGATCAAGTTACTGAAAACATCAAATAAGTAACAAAACACATAATGAAGGAATAGCCTAAAATCAAACAGTGAGCAAGTTACAAGATATACTACCTTGTAGCAAAACATACTGATGAACAAAAAGTCACAGGTGAGCCAGGCACACAGTTGAAAAACCAATTAGTTTGTAAGCTATTCAAATACTGGAAGGAACTGCCTTTTGAAGAGCTTATCACTTTTAATCACTTTATAGTGGTTTACACAACCACTTTTTTTTCTCTTAACAAGAAGAGAATTTCTGTACAAAGAAGCAAAACCACCATGGCAGGTTTTACCTATTAAAATTTGAAATTAACCAGATCCTACCACCAAAATCTGTTAACAAAAATAATTATTTTCCAATTGAAGATGTGCAACATTGACTAAATGCTACAGTATCTTTTATAAATGTAGCTCCAATGTAAATAATAAAGCATGCAAATAAAGACCCTAAAGCTTTACATACTTTTGGTACATCAACTAATACCCCAAAATCATGTATTTTTCATCAATTTTAAAAAACACCTAAAGAAAGCTAGTATGTTTGCTCATGATATTCACCAATCGAGAAAGCCAGGCTTCCATCCAGCCTCTTCAGCAGAATGAAGCAGGATACATGGATCTCCCTTCCCAGCCACCTTTTGGTTACAGTGCAAGCCGTCGCTTGAAGGGCTCTCTAGCTCTCATCTGGCCCAAAGATAGCTGAGAAGCCTCTAAGTAAGGGCATCACTGACAGATCAGTTCTGACTTCTGGTCAGTTTACACTTATGTCTCTTTATTTGTATTTCTTCTTGGGTTTCTTCAGCCTCCTCTCCATTCTTAGGGCAGCTTGGTGTATGGCTCCTGTTCTGTTTACAGGAGGACTTGATGATTTGCTGAGCCAAATATGCTCACTTATGTATTTAACATTACTTCCTCCCTACTACATCCCTGATTAGTTCATTATGAATTTTTTCTCTCTCTCTTTTTCCAATGGGCAACTTTCATTATTACAGAAAAAAAAAAAAAAAAAAAAAAGCCTGTAAGCTCCACAAATTCTGAACAGGAAAAAAAAAGGATGGTCTCCTCCTGACATTGAAGTTTAAGAAAAAAATACCAAAACAACAAAACAAACAAAAAAAAGCCACAGACTTAGCTTCTCAAAAATGGGAAGAGTGAAGCTTCCAGTTGGTATTTTTTATGACATTACTACATTCTCCTAAAAGTGAAAATTCACTCCAGCAAAATAGTTTTCAATTTACACAAAAGACAAGCAGAACTTGTCCAAATGCAACAAAATATTTTGGTTTTTTATTTATTTTTAAAGCATGAAAGACACATCATAGTGCCGCTAGTCTAGAGCTCTCTTCACCAACTTGATTGAAACCTACCGTAATGGAAAGTTAAGTTGGCTTTTTTAAAGCAGCTTTACTGTCTTTGTCTATGAAATCGGATGTGTAGCTCAAGGACAAGTGAATTACTCCATGTCTCTCCTTCAAGTATTTTGCATATTTTAGTGGAGGCATCTGGGCATGCTGGATTTTTCTCCCCTCAAAATTGAGTTGTCGACTTTCACTTCTTCCAAATTAACAGATTAAACTCTACCATGGCAGTTGTAAACACCTATTTTTTTTTCCTGTTTAAACATTACTGATGATGGGCACATATAAAAGGCAAATGCATATTCAAACTAAACTGTTATATTTTTGTATTACACAAGCTCTCAACTAACAATTTTTGTATGAGCATTTGCTGTTTTGGAAAGAAACTATGCTATTAGTTACAGGTTTGTGCACAAATCATAGCACTTTTTACTCTGCACATTCATTTATACACAAAACTGCTACTAATAAAGTATAGCTTCAAATTCACATTTTAAATCCAATTTTAAAAACTAGAAATGAGAGAAGCACCTTTCAGAAAGCTCATACTGAACAAATACACTGTATTTGATGCTCCTCAAGACAGGGGAGTCTCTGATAGTTAATTCCTTCAGAAAATGGGAGTCATGAACTAAAGCTGAGGATCTGTCTACACTACTATGGCAAGCAGGAAAAAGTCCATCAGCAGTCATGTCAATTAAGGACAATATATTTTGTAGAATTAAAACTTTAATTAAAACAGAAAAGTACTTCCATATTTTGTATTTCTAGAAAAAGAGTTTATCCAGGGTGAACAAAATGCAGGGTGATACAACTGTATAAACTATATAAGCTATATAAATACAAACTATAAATACAAATAAAGGGTGATACAACTATACATTCCATTACCCTATTGTATTGGGTTTGTGTGGCCAGGTTTTGGTAGTGGAGGGAGCTACAGAGGCAGCTATGAGAAGCTTCTAGAAGCAAAGAAAAACCCTCCTTGCACAACTGCAGCTGAAGGAGTAAGAATACAAGACAGGAACAGCCCTACAGACATCAAGGTCAGGGAAAAAGGAGGAGGTGCTCCAGTCAGCAGAGCACAGATTCCCCTGGAGCCCACAGTGAAGGCCATGTGGGCTGTTCCCCTGCAACCCACAGAGGTTAACTGTGGAGCAGATATCCACCTGCAGCCCATGAAGGGCCCCACAGCAGGGCAGGGAGATGCCCAAAGGAGTCTGTGACCCTGTGGGAAGCCCACACTGGAGCAGGCTACTGGCAGGATCTGTGGACTCATGGAGAGAGGGGAGCCCACAGAGGAGCAAGTTTGCTGGCAGGCCTTGTGACCCCATGAGGGACCTATGGTGGAGCAGCCTGTTTCTGAGGGACTACACCCGATGGAAGGGGCCTACACTGGAGTGCTTAATGAAGAATTTTCTCACGTTGGAGAAGTTTGTGAAAGGCTGTGTCTTGTGGGAGACACATCACAGTGCAGAGGGGGAACAGTAGGAGGAGTTCCCCCAATGAAGAGGAAGGAGCAGCAGATGAAATGACCACTACCTCCATTCCCTGTCCCATTGTGCCACTGCAGGGAAGGAGGTAGAGAAAACTGCGGCTAATGGCTAGCCTGAGAGGAAGGGAGGGGTGGGGGGCAAAGCCTTTTCAAGATTTGGTTTTATTTCTCATTATCCTCCTCTGATTTGATTGGTAATAATTTTTTTTTTCCCCAAGTCAAGTATGTTTTACCACCCATGATGGTAATGGGTGAGAGATGTCTCCCTTTTCTTGTCTTGACCCACAAGCTTTTTGTTATAGTTTTCTATCCCCTGTACACCTGAGGGGACAGGGATTGACAGAGTGGCTTTGGTGGGACCTTGGTGTGCAGCCAAGGTCAACCCCACAACAACTGTTTTCCAGGCATATCAGCCTGATAATGCCAAAACTTTTCCCATCATGCTGGTAAATCCTTGGATCCTAAGTCCTGATGAAAATTTCACTAGTCTTTTCTAGTACTGAGTTACAGATTATTTTGCTCCTTATCATTGACTATCAGTTTTTGCATCTAAAACAACTTGCATTTCCTAGCTAATAAATTTTCAAGTTCTGTTTTTAGGCCAAATGAAAAAAAAAAAAAAAAAAAAAAAAAAAAAAAGCACGCAATCCTCTTGGAAACACACGTGTCCACTTTACAGCAATTTAAATAATTATATTATGGAGTCTATGTTTATTGTCTGAATTATAGCTATAAATTACCCAGTGTACAATTTAATTCTTAATTCTAATAAATAGAACAAGCTATACTCTGAGAATGAAACTGTTTCTTTCCTTTTAATGCATAAAAAACTAAAATATATATATATATATATATTCAGGAAGAATTACGTGTATATTTTCAGATTTCCAGAGATGCCATTTACAACAGCTGCTCAGCTTTCCATTAGTTTGAAAGATTGGATGTTAGCGCTAAATTCTGTGGCTGCACATGACATGTTGCCTCTTATCAACAGAAAAACACCTACTGAAAGTCCCAAGCCTACAATAGAGCAGAATCAGATAAGCAATGGGTATACTCTTCTAAATGATTTTACACAATAAGAGGACAAATGAACAGCATAACATATATTTAGAGGTTTTACTTGTCTAAATCTAATTATAACTTCTTTCTACTTAGGAGTCCCAAACATAGTAGCTCCAATCCCACATTACAGACTGAGCAAAATTACAGACAACTAGTGCACCATTACCTTAGCTTTTAAATGCTAGTATCCTTCAACTACCAGAAAGACAGAAAAGCAGAGGAGAATCAACCACTATTAGGAACTACTTACCCTTGAGAGAAAAGGGAGCTGTAACTTGCAGAGGTATGTTTTCATGTTCATAGCAGCAGATCAAAAGGGAGAAGGAAGAGACTTGGAGACAACAACACTTGAGATTTAGGTAGTAAAGCCTGCCCTAGGTTGTTTAAAACTTATCTGTTGTTAGGCCAGCAAATTTTGTAAAAGCTTGATGGGCCACCCCCTAAAGAGGTCTTGAACAGGCTAACTAGTATCTGTGTAAGAGAAGAAAGTGGCACTTTGTCATTTGCCATATTTTCAAAAGCACCAAGGATTGTGTTGTTAAAGCACAGTTTAACTCCTGAAGTGTAGGCAAATTTATTGCTGCCTGCATCTTCTAGGTTCCTGATGCCTATACCAAGAAAATAATAACTGAGAGCTAGATATATGGAAAATTATCAAAAAGAAAGGATAAATAAACAGACTTCACTAGAAAAATGTCTATTTTATTATTCTATTCTATCAACAAATAGGAAAGTATCGCAACTCTTTCCAAATAAAAGCCTATAGAAAGAAGATAACTGAGCATGAAATCAGTAAATATATTCAACATAGTATGTCACAAAGCTGAAAATCCAATTTTAAGTAGGGACTTTATGTTCTTTTCAAGTTTCAATCTGCTTATCTGTTGTGGTAAGTGGAACATTAGTTTATATTTTCTATTCAATGGATGCTGAATTTACTAAAAGGACATTAGACTGAATGAACAAGAAAATAGTCAGCCAGGAATGAGGTATTTCCAACCTATTCTTTTTCATGCTGCACTCAGTCAGATTTTCCCAAACAACATGAGCAAGACCTTACAATGTCTCCCTTTATGGACACCTAAGTGGCTTACAAGCGTTAGAAGAATGCAGTAAGTCTATGGAAATTTCCAAAGAAGAAATGCTGTAGTCTCCACCTAAATACAAGCTTGAGACTTTCAGCTTTAGAGATAGTCTGTCATTTGCAGTACTCTGAAGAAAACCAAGAGGATCACCACAATTTACAGTCACAGGTGAAGAACCATCGAGGACAACTCAGGACAGTGAGAGGAACAGCATGCAGAGCAATTGTCTTCACCTTTTTAGCAGTCTGTATCAAGTTAGAGAGTACTGTTGTCAGTGCTAATAACCAAGGGCACTGAACTTGAATGAACCCCTCCAGATGGCACTGTGATCTGGAAAGCCTCAGAATTAGTGTGGTTCTGATCTGGTCTGCTCTTCCATGTCCCAAGAATTTAAATAGGAACAGACCTAGGAATGGCTAAGTTCATTACAGCTGGGATATTTTCTGGACAAGGAATGGAAGTTAAGTGTATGAAGATACTTTCAGACGCAAGTACACAAAGTGCATTTCAATGCCAGATTGCTTCAGGAGAAGTAATGCCTCTAACTACAAAAAAAAAAAAAAAGAGCCCAGTTGGTCTCTTAACTAACCTAATTTACATAAAAGATTTACATATTGCTCCTATCTACCTTTTAACTTTATCTTTCTCCTACTGCATGCTGTATAACTGCCTCTGTGAAGTGTGAGAAAAGTATCTGACCCACACTGGTACTGTATTTCCCTAAAGTGAAGAAATAAGTGAATCAGGACAAGCTGTCAGTGACAAAAACAAGAGGGTAATAGAAAGTTTGTTTCATGCTGCTCTGTAAAAAAAGTACAGATTATCCATGCTTGAAGCCTGAAACTTTCATGAGGTCTTTGCCACATTAATTCTGATGCAGAAACAGAGCCTCTGTTAGTCTGAGTTAAGTGGGAGATACCACCAGTTGGGTGCTGGCTCAAAAAGGCACATTCTATCCTATTATTTTGCCCAGAGTTTCAAAGGCCTGGCAACAGAGGGAAGGTAGAAGAGTTACACAGTGACAGAAACACACTTCTGTTCCACTAGGTTTATGTGTAGCATGAACTTTAATTAAAAACTGGATCCCAAACCTCTCTTCAGGTAGACTGAAAAGAACCCAGATAATAGCACAGAGATAAAGTCAGTCCTCAATGTCCAACCACCTTTGGAAACAATTTCCGGTGAAGAGGAGGAATTATTATAAATATTAATGAATTAACAGATGTGTTTAAGGAAATCTTACAGCCCTCAGAAAATAAAATATTTGCCCCCTCTCCTCCCTTTCTAAAACCATCCAGTTTGCCAGTCAGGAAATTCCAGGACAGAGCTAAAATTTTGTCAAAAAGAAAATGTAACAGAAACATGAATGTTTCTGTTGCACTGTAGACTTTTAAAAGAATGAGAAAAAAAAAAAAAAAAAAAAAGAGTTCTACTACATAATTTCCTAAACTGCTAGTTTTTAATGAGTCATATTATTTTATTCACCAATTCCTTGAACTACAAAACTTTTGACTGCTTTGCCATGCTATTCTCACATCTCGTGAAAGGGTTTTAAAAATCTGCACCCAGCACAGGGGTTTGTGTATAAATTCATTCTTGAAAATTAATCCCAATATGAAGGTTTAGATACTCTGAAAGCTTTAGTGGCTTTCCATAGTTACAGTACTGTTCATTAGACTGTATGAACTTGTTATCTCAAAACTCTTTAGAAACAAAAGCATCAATATTTGTCCTCAGGCACTAACCAACTTGTCAGTATTGTCATCATCTTCCAAAGACTTATAAAATTCAGTCACTATGCTCTAACACTGAAATGGTTTTCTACATGCCACCATGTTTATGTGTACATGCAAATCCATAAGATTTCAGCCATTTACTAATATGTACTAACTTCTAGTAAATTACTCCTCAGCTGGCCCCAGTTCTCTGGGGTGTTTTGGTATCCACATAAGTCAATGGGTAACTTCAGCTCTGACATCCATATAAGGACAGTAAGCTCACTAAAACACAGGCCCCTAAACAAGATGTTAATGTAGTTAAAGTTCTATTAACTAAACCAATTCTTGTTTTTATAGTGTACATGAGCTCCTAAAATATTATTTTAATATCACTTTCCTACCGAATTCCACGAGCTGTCATACATTTTGCTGACAACCAAAAGTCAGACTCTAGGAAGTAAACAGAAAATTTCATCTTTGGTGATTTAAATCAAGATATAAAATAATTATATCACAGTAACACTTAGCAGATGAACAATAAGTGAACATAGAGGCTATAGCAGACAAAAGAATAATTAATATTTTTGATCTCCAAGAGGTGACAAAACCTTACTTACGTAAGGTGATGTATAACCTACACAGCTCAGATTTGTATCAAGCTGATACCTCTGATCTTAATGAAAAGTTGCCAAAATTCTAAGTTGTCAGGTATTGTTTAAGAATGTAAGAATAACTAATAAAACTAAGGCACTAAGAGCATGTAACAGACTAAATTAGGTTTGGTTTTTCTCCTCATTCTCACCTGCAGAACCATACTTCATGAATGGTTCACAGTGAATTACAAAGCATTCAAATGAATACCATACACCACAAGAAAGAGAAATAAAGAAGCAATGGACATTCACAGACAACAAGCTTCAGCTGAGCTTCAAAAGAACACTTGTTTTATGGCATAGTAGCAACTTAGTGGTCAAATAGAGGTATTAAACCATTAATCTATCCAGAACTTGGATTTTTGGAAAGCAGCAGATTCATCAGGGATGTATCAATAAGTATGTTGCCCTCTACATGACTAAAAAAAAGCCCTAACAACCTTTAGCATTACTTAGGTAGTTACTTCACTTTATTTCTTCTTAAAGCAAATGGTTTAACACCTGTTCTTTAACAAGCATATAGTAATATCAGCTACTTAACTATATATAGTTAAATCAACAGCTGGAGATTTATTTAATTAATCCCTTGGAGTTTTTTCAGGATAACAATATATTTTCAGTAAGCAACTGCAATACAGTACAAGAGTTAAGCATTAAGTATGTTTATTCTGCTACACTTAGATCTTAAAAAATATTCAATACTAAATAAATGTCCTCTAGAATAGGAATACTATAAAAGCAACAAAACAATGTCATTAAATACTACACACACTCAAAAAGTTAATAAATGTCTGTCTTGTCAAGTTTTATACATGCTGCATTTCTTCATCAAAAAGTAACCTTAGGAAATCATTCCTAGGAGCACAAGGAAGTGAAAAGTGAGTCTACCTTTTCCATGAGCCCAAATAAAGCTAAACTCCAATCTAAATTTCTGTATTAATACAGGGAAAGGAAACATTTCCTTCTGGTAAAAGAAAAAAAATGTTCATGACTACTGTTTAGTAATGTTTCTCCTCAATTATCACTCAATTACTATTTTTCTCCTCATTAAGCACAAATAATTGCAATTTATCCCTGGGAGAGCTAGTTTCATTTAAAAAAGCAGAAGTTTCATTTTTGCTTCATGGGACACTAAAGTCACAATATGTTGTATAGTTAACTTGAGAGAAACAGTACACTGACTTAATATACATTATTTAAATATACTACTACCAAAAAAAAGCTATTATACAGTATCTTCATATTTTCACTGCCATTCAATTCTCCTAGCCCCCCTGTAAGTTTCTCACAGACTAGCCAGAATTGCAATACCAATATTGCTACCTAGAAATAAAAGCTATACATTCACATCCTGAAAAACTGAGTTAGTCTTCATTTTTTCTAGGATTCTGAGGAAAAAAAAAAAAATGACAAAAAAGGAAATCTTATACAGTGCACTGAAACGTCCTGGAATGGGCAAAACAAGTCTGATCCTTTAAATAGCAATACACAGCATTTCTCTAAAACCCTTTTAAACTCCGGGTGAGAAGAGTCCAAAGAACTTTATAAAGTATCACTGAAACAACCAATTCTGACTTTATGGTAGAACATTTTTCATTACCAGCAAGAGAAAGAACTGATACTTTCAAATCTGATTAAATAAAAATATTAAAAGAGTTTGTTCCAAAAATCCCATACTATAACTTAGCAATTGAAACCAAAACTCTTATAGAGTAGCTAATACATTATAGAGACCATACAAAGGTTTTATCTAATCCACAAGCATACAAAAATCATAACCCATGGCCATCTGTGCTTGCCAGTTAGAAGCCAGCTATAAAAATAAAGAAGTATGCAGAAGCAACAGTTGCCACTATCTCCACACAGCACTTGTCAGTCAAATTACTGGCCACCTGCACATTTATATTTGTAACACCAAAACTTTCTTCTGCTTATTAACTGCCTTACACTTTTAAAGTTACAGGCCACATTTTCCGTTTTTATAAAGAGTGGTCTTTTAATATCTTTTAGTATTAAACTATAAAACCAGAAAATATAAAGCTTCAAGAATGAAATTCATTATTTCCATGGTCTTAATAATATTATTCTAAATATAAATTAATTCCACCAGATCTGATTTTGAGTATTACCAGACTGACTTACAGTCTGGTTTAGATGCATTTATGTATGAAATAACTATAAGCAGAACACTATTATGGTTACATTTTCCATTGAGGTTATAATTTCCATTATTCACTAGAATAAAATTATTTTAATAAATTTTATGGCATTACACACATTAATTTTTGTGGGTTTCTAATAAAATACCTGAAATTAGCTTTCCACACAGAGATTCAGGTACATGGACATTATAGCTCAAATCAAAAAGGTGTTCTACCCCACCCTCAGTAGATGAAGACAATACCCCAAAATATTTGACCATATCAGCCCGTTAACACCTGGGATAACAGCAATTGTGCTACTAGATAATATAATTATATACCTTAAATTATTTTCACCTTGTTTCAAGTAAAACCAAAGAATATTACCTATCTATGCTGGCCATCTTATAAAAAACTGTCTGGATTAATTTAAAGAACTAATGAAAAACAAAAATATTAAAAAACTGGGTTTCATTTGGGATCTTAATACCACCTCGACCTTCAGCAAGCAGATCTGTCTGAATCAGCCTTACCTAAAGGCATCCTCATAGGAACAACTGTGCAGATACCCAAAGACCTTAATGTTGAAAATTCCTTTAGACAAGCCTGTTTCCTCCAAGAAGCAGTGTTTGCCAGTCTTTTGAGACATCCTTATGAGTATAAGCAGAGTCCTACTGATGATTGCACACTTGGTTATGGTGTATTATCAACAGAACTTCCAGGGGAGCAGGGTTTGGAAGTAATCAGCCATTTCTCAAAAATCTACTGGTTAGAATCCTGCAAGAAAAATCCTGATAAGTCTGTAGAAAACTGTGAGTAATTACTGCTTACTGTTAGATACTAATCAATACTCCATTCCAGATCAGGTAGCTCATTCTTCCACAACACACTGCAAATAGTCAACTGCAAATTCTAATTAACTAAATTAAAAGACTACTCTAGGCACAGGGTTTTTAAAGATGCAGTGATACTGAGACACCTAATAAAATGCACACAGAGAATCTCTGTTTGAAGAGCTTTGGCCAGACTCCTCTGTGGAGCTAATGCAAGAAGACTTAAATTACAGAAGCATTTGCCATTTCTGGTTTGTGCTGATGCTGCAAGAAAGGGGCTGCAGACTGATGTGTTTTCTTCCTATCTGCCAGACTCCTACACAACAATGCATACTCTTCCTTCCTTCTGCACTGTACCATTGTCCAGGCACTAAATAAGGAAGGAGAGTTTATTAGAAATTGGCCTAAGAGATTATTATGTGGATGTTGGAAAAAGCATCAATATTGATTTACTTTGTGTCTCTATGTACTGCTTGTATTACCCTGATTCATGTAAATTTAACTTTTTCCTCAAAGTGAAAAAATAATTTGTATTAGCAAAAACTTCTCTCTGACATAAACCACTTCAGTTGTATTTATAAAGACTGCATCCAGGGTTCTTTCTCCTGTGTCCTCTTAATAAAGATGTATCTACATCAGAGATGTTTAAAGATCAAAAACTGAAGGAAAAAAAATAGTAAAAGGTTGACAACATACCTAAAAGAATGGATTAAAGCACAGCAAGATCTGAATAGTTTTGCTTCCATTTGGTTTCATATTAACTTAAAAGTCTGAAAGAAAAAGACACCTTTAGAATGAACAGACTAAGTAAGACTTCATTAATAACCAACACATGATTATCTTTTTTTTGAAGTTTGTAAGTGCCATGGAATGGGCACAGAAATTGAAAGGTGACATCTTTGGCAACAAGACAATCAGCTTTTCAGCTACAGATCAACAGCTTAAATTCTGTTCAAGCTAAGCAGGGACTAACAGCCACTCCTTGTTAATAAAAACAAGTGATATGATGACTTCCACTCAAAGGCAATCTTTTCACACATGTTAGCGTTGAGATTTTTGAAGCAGTCTGGAGAATGGGGATACATTAAAAAAAAAAGTATTTGTAGGCATTCTGGCCACCTCTGTGTTCCAACCCTGTGTAAAAACTGAACAAGATCTCAAATTTTCACTTAAAAAAAACCTGCGGTTTTTGTTTTTGATGCTTGTTGTGGGATGGGTTGGTTTGGTTTTTTTTTTTTGGTTGGTTGGTTGGTTGGTTTTTTAATGTAAAATACTTTAAGTTAAACTCAGGCTTTATCATTTTCCCATCCTGTCTTTATTATTTTTACATTAACAAATACCATGTGGCATGTCTGGCACTGAACAGACTAAGTGAGAATAAAGCCCCCAAGCTCATAGGTTTGTGAGAGACAGCTCTGTGAGGAGCAGAGCAGACATAAGGAAAGAGCCAACTGCATGAATTCATGCTCAGTGTACAAGACTTGACAGGCCTGTATTATTTTGACAGCCTTCTATTATTTTTCACATGCTGCTGAACCACGAAAAAGAAGTGAGTTCACAGACACTAATACTAATCACAAAATTCCAGACTTCTTTGTGGACAAAAAAAAAGACAAATCTGAATTCCTGGAATATCTTCCAAATAATGAAGGAAATACATCCCCCAGAATCCCACCTACTGTGCCTCTTCAACTCCACAGATGTTACTGCTCTACAGCTCAGGATGACAGTTTCACAGCTGTGCTGTCATTTTGCCATGGCCGTACAGTTTTCATCAAATCTACACTTTCCCCTGGAAATACCACCAACATTTTATACAGTCTCTTTAACATCATTATCTCAAATTGTGAAGAGCCTTAAAATTTCTTCATGTTTAGAGATTTAGAAACATGGCCAGGAGACTACCTCTTGTTTGCTTTATGACAATGCTACAACTTAGGGCAGTTAAAACTGAGATTTATCAGTCCCTCGCTTTCTTAAACTTAGTGTTTGGTTTCCAGCATCTCACATTCTTCTGCCCAGCTGACAACTACTGAATTTGTTCTACCTGGAAGTGTGTTGGGGGAAGCAGGAAGACTGACTCCATACTTCCAAGAAACTAAGAATTCTAATAAATCTTAACATTTTCATTTGTTCTTCTGTCTTTTCTCCACTGGTTGTAGGAAACTATATATTATAAAATGTTATTTTCGCAATAATTTATGTGAAAATGCAGATTAAGGTTTCCTTCAAGAAACTGGCACACCAGAACCATCACACAATATGCCAAGCCAGCACTTTGAAGTCAATATACAAGTGTTTCATAATGATAAATTCCAAGATCTGTTTCATTTATGTTTCAGCATAGTACTCAGAAAACTGTCATTATCAAATATGATTCACTGAACTGCAGTGCATTTCTCAATGTGCCTTTGCAAATTCAAAGTATCATGATAGCTGGCACCAGCAACAAAATGATTTTGAAACAAATACATAGCAATACATTGAAATCTCTAGATATGGAGTAGGTATTTAAGAGAGCTTTCAGCCACTAAACTAGGGTTCCCAATAATTGTGGTGTTAAGCATATAATCTTATAAAGTAGGACAATAAAGATGAACCTAATTCAGCAGTCCTCTTTTTTTTGTCCTCATTTTCATAATATTTTTTATTATTCCAATCACTAAGATGCTACAGTAATCATGTATTATTTTACAGTTAATGTCTCTGTTCATTGGTATTTAAAAGCACCTACTTGCTTGGTTATTTCCTCCGGGGAAAAAAAATACAGGACTTTCTGGTAACACCTACATATGCCAAAAGGTCCAGTCTAATTTCCTTGGAGCATCAGATATACTTTACCAAAAATACTTTAGAAGTACTTCTGGTACTGATCATGCTTATTCCCAGTCTAGACAAGATTGTTTGTTTACAGTGATAAACTTGTCTAGATACTGTTGTAACTGAGGGAAACAAATGCTGCGGTCACCTCTGTTTTGCTATTTCAACACATACGAAGAAAATAAGTACTTGGAAGGCAGTTCATGGAGATGACAGAGCCTAATGTTAGGAGTTCTGAACGTAGGCAAAGAGCAACTTCATGCTTTTTTTCTTCCTTCCTCTACATGTGGATGAGCAAGAAAACACTTTAAATAGTGTTTTTACAATGCAATTCCTTGCTTTCATAGTGCTACTAACAATACTGGTTTGTCTTACTTCCTTTTTTTTTTTTTTTTTTGGTATGAAATTCACTGGGTATCTTGGATTAAGTTTCCTCTAAACTGGCTAGAAAGCAAAGGTTATTTTGAAGTTATATTTATCTGCACATCCAGAAGAAAGCAAGTATTAGCGTAAGCTCATTCTACCTTGCAACAGTTCGTAAGGTAGACGGCTGCTTTAGAACGTTGAACAAAAGAGTATATTCACAGTAACATTTAAAACAAATAGGCTCTGTACTGAAAGCAAGAATAGGTTGGGATGAGAAAAATGGAGATAAAAACCAGGAAAGAGAAGAAAAACGGAGAACAGAAATAGAAAGAGTTTTAGTAGTGTTAACTGAAAAGAGTGATGAAATCTCACGTTGCAATTAACGTATTTCTTTTTTTTTTTTCCAAAGACTAAATAAAGTCCAGAAGAAACTTGAACACAATGGTGAAAAAAAAAAATAAATTAAACTTCCACACCCAAGGAAAAAAATAAAAACCACCCAACATTAAGAAACCTGCAAAGAATAGGTGGTTCTATTATCCTCAAGAGAACAACAGAGTTATACTAAAAAACTCAACATTTAAGCTACTTATCCCAATTCTTCTGCTATTAGAAACAGAATGTATCTCAAAAAAATTTCAGATTACCTTTCACAGAATCACAGATATTAGGGGTTGGAAGGGACCTAGAAGATCATCTAGTCCAACCCCCCTGCCCGAGCAGGATC
>JAOEGS010022521.1:9961-22882 GCA_025447755.1 Corythornis vintsioides | reverse complement strand
TATTATAGATATATAAAATACTTTCTCTTTCACAAACAGGTTCCTTTAAATGAAGGATACTGCAGTTTATAAGAAGGAGTTTTCTTTGCCTTATTCCATCGTGACCCATAATTTTAAAGCCTTGTAATAATCTACTCCACAAAATTTTTTGTCCTTGATAGAAAACTCCAACTTCCACTTCAGAGTTTAAAAACTTGATTGGTATCTTATCTGAGACAGACTTGGAGTTACTTAAAAATAAATGTTAAATACAAAACTGTCCAGGTGAAGGTTTGATAGAGAAGCTAAACTGAGTTTTACAATTGAAATAAACCCTTTTGTAGCATCACCATCTAGTGGTCCATCTCGGAAGTGACGGATTCAATCGCATCCAAGTCCAATCAACTCGATCCCATTTTACTTCATAACTCAAGAAACCTCTCATTGTCATGTCAGCTTTCTCTGAGGAATCTGGAAACGTCATATTGGAGAAATTTCTGGTGCTAGCTGCCTGCTCAAAACATTCTTTCAAATGCTTAGGGCAGAATATTAGTGAAGGATTTGAAGTTGGACCATATTCACTACGTTGTCATTTTACCATTAAACATTAAGGAAAAAAAAGAAAGCTGTTTTCTGGAATTAAAGTTCCATCTCTCACAGTATTAAATAGGGAACAGAGGGCAAGAAAACTGCTGCTTTAAATTCTAGAATATTTAATGTTTCCCTTTACCAACAAAATGTCAAGTACATAAAATCAGGCATCTCCCTCCTTCACTACCCTCTAGTCATGTTCTGTATTACTGCTCTAGATTGCAGAGGGCTTGCTATGAAAGGGGGTGCTCCTCAAAGTATGATTCTACTCAAAGGTAGTATTCCTCAAAATCTGATTCTACTAAAAGGCTGTGTTCCTCAAAATCTGATTCTCCTGCCCTTCACAGCATTTCTTACAAAGCAGCATTTGCTCATAAAACCACTGTCTATATTTGTGCTTCCAACTAGTAACTCTGGATTTGAAATTTGAAATGCATTAAAAAAAAAAAAAAACCCAACCTTTTCTTACTATTTTATTAGTGCAATAAACACATCAGCCTCTCACACTTAAATTCCTATGTCACTAATAAAAAAAACCCAAGTTTGCTGTTGTCTGACAAAATTAAAGTTTTAACAGCATTTATTCCAATAGCTTGAGCAAATCTTCTGACTGAAGTTCTGGGAGCTCAACAGCCTTTTACTTCAGAAACTTTTTACCCATAAAAGCTCCCAGGGCTCAGGCAAGTTTGGATGCACCCCTCTTTCTGAACACCTTCAGATTTCAGGCTCTGATTATAACTGATTCATGCAAAGAAGTTTAGCTTCTTCAGGAGAGAGCAAGCCAGCTGACAAATTAGCATCAGAATTTAAAGTTCCACAAAGTGCTGGGAAACAACTGAAACCTGAAACACCCATCTCAGTTTTCAGATGAGCAAAGCTCAGAGATATTTCAGTTCTACACTGCCTTGCTTGGAAATTAATAAAGATAGCAGCAACTAATCAGATGCATGGTATAAATGGTTTAAAAGTTGCATAATGATATTTTTATTAGATTCTTTCCTATCAAGTGGTGACTCCCCAGCACTTCCCAATCTGAAAAAAAAAGGTAAGGGTAATCCTCCTCAGAGACCCAAGATAACAGCATTTTGACAAGGCCTTACCAGATTTTGCAGTTATACTTACACACTGCTTATCTCTCTTTCCACAACAGTTTAAATGAGAAGCAGTCTCTTCCAAAGCAGTGCAGCAGAGCTGTACATTCAATACAACCCATGAAAACTCAAGTTTTCATCTTAGATTCCATTGGAGCAGAGGAAGGCAGAGTACAACCATCCATACCTATCTCTGTAAACCAGCTCTGGGTTTTACATCAGTGTCTCTACACAAAGTTACAGTAGACAGATAGCAATAGAAATATATAAACCACTCTAAACAGAACCCTCACTTGTTTGTGGAGACTGCCTGGCAGGATTCCTGTAAAACAGAGATCACTCACACTGTGAGGAGATAAGAAATCAAGACATCTTCCACAGAATGTTAATATTGCCAGTGTCAAATCCTCACTTCTCTATTTCTGTAGTTTCTATTTGTCCCAGCCATTCTCAGAAATTAAAGGGTTGTGATACTGGCACCCTTAGAG
Source organism: Corythornis vintsioides (assembly GCA_025447755.1). NCBI lineage: Eukaryota > Metazoa > Chordata > Aves > Coraciiformes > Alcedinidae > Corythornis > Corythornis vintsioides. The sequence goes on along the minus strand of JAOEGS010022521.1, from coordinate 20,733 downwards.
AGCTCTTCAGAGGTCAAAATAGCCCATTTCAAAAAGGTTATCCATTAGGGCTTAAAAGAATTCAGCTTGTTTAGCTCCTGAAGGCTACAGGAACAGCTCGTTGTGGAGTATCAACACTGTGTTCAATACCAACATAGACATTTTTAAATCCTGAAAAAGCTGGAACACAAATCATTACTAAACACACCCACTGCTGGTGGTTCCTCTAGAGAATCCTTACAAGCCCATTATAAAGAGCTGATACATTCAACAAGATCTTCATAATAGAAAAAAAAAATAATCTATAAATGTGACTAGGTTCAAAATAACTTCTTAAAACTCTGTTATACTTGTTACATTCTGCTGGCAATTCCAGTCACTACCACACACCAACAATTCACTCTAAAAACAAACAGAAAACCCAACCTGACAAAACCCAACCAGCTACAGGCCTGACACAATGTAAGCCCATCTCAATCTCAAGTCCAAATACCAGTATCAAACCATTTCTCCACTTTTTCACCAAAACAACCATCCAGACTCAGAGGTATGACAGAAGACAGCATTTAGTCTTGAACTCTAAAATATTATGCTATTTAGAAAATGATTAAGCTACATCTCACTACTAACCCAGCAAATGAAACCTGCCTGTTACAACCACCTCCAAAACTTCACACTCAGCTTGGCCTTTTAAGTCTATCTTGAAGCTAACTGGAGCTGTCTTGAAAAAAATTATGCTGTATGCTGAAAAATTCCAGAGATATTTATTACACTTTGCTTATTACATTTTCACATAGATCCTCAATTAAAATATTCACTAGGAAGAAACTCAGAATTGATTTTACAGGACCATGATGATGGAAAACCCAAAACATAACTGACAGCAGTAACTACAGTGCCCCTCCAAACTACAGCCAAGACTATGTTACCTCCATTTGTTATCTGGGTATTTTACTATCATGCAGGTTTAGTCAGAATATGTGAAACTGAGTCAATGCCTTCATATCTATAAAATTAATTCTACAAATGAGCAGTTCCATAACAAACAGAAGGTGTAGCACTTGTATCCACCACCCCCCCCCCCCAAAAAAAAAATCAAATATCACTGGAGAGTGTATCAAAGCAGTTCACTCTAATTTTCAGATTGCCTACCTTTACTGGAGAGATATGAGAATGGGAAACAAATCCATGAACATTCTCAATCTGTGAGAGATTCTTCTCTGATACATGGACCAGCTCTGGGCCTGTCACCTCGTTGGCAATGTGTGGAGAGCTGTGCTCCTGGGGAGGTGTGTCCTCATCCTGGTACCGGTATTTCTGCAGAAGAACAATCACAGGGACAGATCAGTGCACCACAGAAACTTGGAAAGGTTATCCAGAAAAGCAAGGTCAGGCAGAAAGAGTTGTTTGTCTGACCCTGCTGACTTCAAGACAATACAATCTGAAAATAGAAGTTTAAATTCCTATTTTCAAAGGCTGACCCTGTCTAAAAACATTCCAGCCTTTTTAGTCTCACCCAGAACTGCTACAAAGCCACCTGCCTGGGTTTTGCCTTTTTGCACAGTGACATGGCTCCAAACATGTGCCCTTTTCTAAACAACTTTGCCCTTTACAAGATTTTTCTTACAAGCACTAGAACACTAAACCTACCCACAGCAGCAACTCTCAGCACCAACTGCATTTATCATCTTGTCCTGCCTCTAAAATCCATCAGTCTCAAATAATTTCTGTACTTCCAATTGGGCACTTCTGCCAAAAGAGGTTTGAGTCACCTAAAGAGTTTTATTTTTCATCTTGGTTATCAACAGAGCAATTCACTACTGTTAACTCCAATATGAAACAATAATGTGTTTTTGCTACTAGACAGATTAAGCTTCCCCACCAAGTCTTCAAAGAGAAGCACAAGACATTATTCTGTCTCAGTCTTATTAATTTGCATTCAATTTAAAAACCAGAACATATTACTTAGCCACCAGGGATATGTTCTAGTCAGACTGTGCTGTATCCACACTTGCAGATCCCTAAAGGTATTCATGAAATCAGAAGCCTATAAAAATATTCACCTGTTCTCTGGACTGCAGAGTCAACTGCTCACCCAGCACCACCTCTCCACTACAGAGCTCACTCCAGCTCATTTTCCACCACACTTAAATAGAAGCTTCACCTCAGTTTCACCTTTGTGGTCTCAGTGAATTGAGGCACTTCAGGTAGTTCATGCATTTGATTGCTAGTTAAGAAAGCTGAAGTCATGTAACTTTTTTTTTTCCCCAGCAGGGTTTACTGTGTCCATAAAATGCACTCCAATGTTTTATAACCACATTCACTTACTCCACAACTACATTCTGAAGCACATACATAGTAGTTACTAGTTTACAGGGAAGTCATGTCAGGTCATTAAAGGCACAGAAAAATTTAAAAGTGCAATTATTTTAAACTAGGAAAAAGCTGTTCCTATAGCTATGGAAAAAGTTATTCCTATTATTGAACTATCTTTACAATACAAGACATTTCCTTGGGGTTTTGTAAACAGAATTCTAGGAGCTACATAGTACAGTTTAAGAAAAAAAAAACACAGTGATTTTCTGGGTAATTTATATTTTGTAACCCATTAGAACATTGCAAGTGTTTCTCAGGTACACCAAGGCAACATCTGATAAACAGTACATTATATGAGCCCTTTTAACAGTTCTGTGCAAGTATCACTTGAGACTACCACAAAGTCTGTGCTCTTTGCACACAAGTCCTTCAATATTACAGAATTGCAGAGTCCACAGGATAAACTACAAAGCAATCCACCAGTTCCTACCTCCTGAAATGCACAACCCCTTCTGTTCCTGCCCACCCACCCTCTGCTGGTTTTGGAGGATGACAATATTTGGTCTATACAGCAAAACAGCCTCTAAGCACAGATGACAGCTAAACTCACAGGAATAGCACACTGCTGCCTGTCTCCAGGGCCTGGGGAACACAGCACCTCTCTGCTTTGCTTTGGTTCCAGCACTCACATCAGCAGAAAGCTTTCCACTTCTTATTCCTCCTTTGTGGGATTAGATTTGTACTGGATTGCTGACCCTGATTCAGGGAGGGACTCAAAGAACACCAGGAACACTGCAAAAGGAGGTAGGAAACCAGGATCTTTGGAACTGAGCTATACATCAGTCCACTGTCTCTATAGACTCATCCTATAGTTACAAAGCAAGAGCAACACCAGTATATTTTCTCTAAAAAAACCCATGATTAACAAAGAAGCACAAGACATAAGAAATAAACCCAAAGAGAAAAGCCAGAATATTCAGAGTTGTGTCACTACAACAGCAACCTCCAAGCTCTTCCACACCTTGTCCTTGGATGGCAAAGGAAGGGAGGTGAATGCTGATGGGGGGAAAGCTGCAATGGTTCCTCAGAAAGCTCAACTTTCTCAAACCCTTAGCAAAGAGGTTTCATGAGATCACCAAGACAACTTAATACATCACTACTAGCAGTAGAAAAAGTTTTTTCTTTCCTTTCCCTCCAGCAGTGAGCTGTTAGACTGCTCAGCCTCAGACTCCTGCCATTCATCTGTTTTCTGACATTGACTTGTTTTTAACTTCTCAGAACAAAACCCTAAAGCAGTTGACATTAGCTCTACAGAGCAGCCATGTTAAACAGCAGAAACTGCAAAAATTGGAATTTAAAGAACACTGGTAGTAAAAAAAACAAGGGAACTTAAAAAAGCATAAATGAGAATATCTGGAAATGTAAAGAAATAAATATTAGAACTTGAAGAAGCACAGCAAATGTCTTGCAACCTCAGAGAAAGCAGAAAGTTACTACCTTAAAAGAGCCTGCTCTGCTGGTGAAGGAAATACTTGGCTAAGCTTGTTACCCAAAACATCCCCACCAGATCTCAAGCTGCTATTTGACTATGAAATACAGGAGAATAGGACCTGAAAGTGAATAAATTTCCCAAATGATCTCACATGGAGCCCCATGGATCATTTCAGTTTTAGTAAGAAAAAGAGACTTATTAACAAAACACTCACAGGTCAATCACAATTTACCTCCTTTACAGTCAGTATTTCTGGGCAAAGCACAGAATTACCTTGATATATCCCCCTAAACCAGACATTTATCAAGAAACAGATATTTGGACATGTAAACAGGCTGTAGATTTCACTAACAGGTTTACATTATATGATGTATCAGCACTTATAACAACACAGTGCATAAGAAGTTAATAGATCAGTATGTCATTATTTCAAGTGAAAAAATGCTGTGATGAAGGATTATGTCCTATACAACACACGGACAAGAGCTACAAGCTTCTCAAAAAACCACTTTAAATGTGAACAACTAATTGGACTTGGTGTGATATTCCAGTTTGACTTACTATTATTTGCAAAACATTTCCCAGTTTGAAACTATTGAAAAAAGTCCAAAATAACAGAATTCATGGTGAAAAAAAGCTCACTGAAATACAGGATGATATTTCAAAGGGCAAACATGAGGCAAAGCCATGGAGTGCATGAAAACTTGATTTCCACAGCAGTTGTTACTCTGAAAGGCTGCAGACTATTCTTGCCCTTGGCTCACAAGGGATTCCTGCCAAGCAGATCCCTGGATCCTTCTGAGAGCTCTCTCCATGGGAGTGATCTGCCCAACCCTTTCTCCCAACCTTGTCCTCTTCAAAGTCCTATTTGGATGAATCCCATGGGTTAGGACTCCAGAAGGTAGGTAGCGGGGCCCCAGAGAGCTGGGGGTTATTCAAGCAGCATTTCCTCCAAGCTCAAGCTCAGGGTGTCCCAAGGAATATACCCCTCCAGCAGAGGAGGCAGGAGACCTGCCTGGATGAACAGGGAGCTTCTGGAAAAAACTCAAAAGGAAGAAGGAAGTTTACAGAATGTGGAAAAGGGACTGGCCACTCAGGAGGAACAAGGGAACATTGCCAGAGCATGCAGGGATATAACAAAGCAAGCTAAGGCCCTCTTGGAATTAAACCTGCCAATGATGTAGAAAACAAAATGGGTTTCTTTAAATACTCCAGTAGCTAAAGGAAGACTAAGGAAAAAGTGCTGCTGGGGGCTGTGTGTGCCCTGGAGAGGGAGCACACAGGGAAAGCAGAGTTACTGAGGGCCTTCCTTGACAGTCTTCACTGTTGAGCCCTCAGGGCCCCCAGTGCCTAGAGGGAAAGTCTGGAGGAAGGCAGACTCTGCCTTGGTCCATGAGGATGAGGTTAGGGATCATTTAGGCAAACTGGACACGTATAAATCCTTAGGCCAGAAGGTAGCCAAACAATTTCACTCGTTTTTTCAAGAAGTTTTATGGACTAATGTATAATTTATCATAATTTGAAATCCAAAACAAAGCAAGTGCTGAACACATAACACACATTTCTGACAGAGATCCTGCCCCAAAGGACTCTGCTGCAGGTGCACAGGAGTGTCAACAACAATAAAAACATTTCCCTTCTGGGGCAGCACAATTAACAGGATTTCTGCAGGCCAGAGTATACCTTCAATGAGTTTTAACTGTCACCAAACACTACAAACTACATTTAATGGTGTAAACTACTGAAAATTGCATTTAATCTAATAAAGCAGTGCTAGTCTACATGGGAAGAGAAGTTTTCATCCAGCGTGCTCAGGCCCACAGACTCCCTGCATTAATTTCCAGGCCTAGCAGAGTTAGACAAAAATAAGGATTAAGAAATATCTGCAACAATGTGGAGTACAAACAGGAATTTTAAAAACACTTCATAGCACATTTTCAGAATACAGATCAGCTGTTCACAGAAAAAAAAAATCCAACACAGAAAAGCTTTAGGAAACTAATTCTAGAAAAGGTTCACTTCAGTCAGTCTGCCTGAATTCTTATTTATATTTTCCAAATAAGGTATTTCCAACATTTATGTAGAATTTATACCCTAGAGACAATTTGTGGGGTTGGTTGGGTAGTTGGTTTTTTTTTTGCAAGAGCCCTACTGAGAAATCTTCCTGGGAACAGAGATGAAATAAATTTATTTAAGGAACATTTTAACCACCCCAGATTCTAAACTGGTGATCCATATCCATGACATACACAGCACTGTCACACCAGAGATTCAAGGCAGACAGAATGCCAAGGTCATAGACAGAAAATTAATTATGCAAAAATGTCCTTAACTACCGGCGAGTTGAACGACAAAATACAATTCAGCAGTAAGTAAAGTTTTCTTCCAAAGGGGATGTGCATCAAAATCCAACCCCTGTTCGAATGCACAGCACTCACTGTTCTGTTCCAAAACTAAACTGAAAGCCCAGTAATAGATCTTCTCCATGCACAATGAAAAAAGAAACAGGACTGCACTAGTTTCCATATGAGAAAAGGTGCTTAAACACTTAAGAAGTTTATAAATTGGCTTTTTTATACTAATTTTCCTTCTCCTTCAGATTTTAACCTCCCCACTCACAGAGCACTCCGACTGCCAAGCTGCTGCACATTTCAGACAACTAAGAGTTACAATCAAAACCCAGGGAAATACACAGCCTGACTTAAAGCCTGTCCCTGGGTAAGCATTCTCACTGCACGAGTCCAAACAGTGTTTTGGAAGAGGTTAAGAATTCATAAAAGCTTTAGGTAAATGTGATCATTTGAATTTGATAAACATACAGAAGGTCACAGAGTCAGACCCTCTCTGATGCAGTACAAAGAGGCATCCTAGTAAAATACTCTGACTTTACACCACTTGCACTTGACTCCCTAGCTTGAAATCCATGTCTTGGTTCAGTCACTGCTCCACTCCAGAAGTTAAACTAAATCTGAAAGGACCCTTCAACAGATCATTCCAGCAACCACAGTTATTGGGAAGCACTTGTTTGACATTCAACATCTCCACGCCTGTACAAAAGGACTAGCATGTCAAAACAGAGATGAATAGAAAAATCTGAATAACTTCTCACATCTCCCCAGAAAACCACCCCTGCCATCCAGAATCCATTCAGCAGCAAATGAGGCTCCAACAGCTCTAGCAACAAAAGCAACAATGCGGCCAAACGTGGCATCGTTTTGGCCGAGCAGAACTAATCCAAAGTGAAGAGCAGATTAAGAAACCAACACATTTAGTACAACTCTTCCCTGTAGTCTAGTCAAGTGCTAACCAGTGCTTGGAAAACTAACAGTGCCCTCCTCGCAGAGGAAAAGGACGCAACACAAAAGATATGCTCCACTACTGCAGTTTCAAGTGAACTTGAAAACTTTTCATTGGTAAAAACCAGGACAATTATGAAAGGCAAATAAAGCTTTGTACAGGTGAACAGCAGTTGACACTGAAAGCTGAGAGCTTGTGGCTAACAAAAGAAACTTCAATAATATATCCTCTTTTCTTACATGCTTGTATATTTTCAGAAGTTTTGCACTGATCATGGAATAGGGCATTCAGTATTAATTGCAATACTCATTCTCAAATAAAAGCACTAAGTTTTCTTTTAATAGTCAGATCAAAGGCAGAAACATCAGGCATTTCACTCCCCTTGGACAGTTACAGTTCAACATCGTATCTTGAGTAAAACTGCTTAGAACACACTTATTTAGGTCACAGTGTTCCATCATATGTCAAAACGCACAGCTAGTGTTAAATATAAGTATTTATGTAATGCTCCATGCCATGGACATCCAGAAACAACACACCAGTTTAAGACGTGTATATATTAACAAAACCACCAGAAATATTCATAATGAAGCACTTCACCTTTTCCAGAATGCCAAGGGAAAGTGACCAAAGAAGGAACAGACTGGGAATGTTCTTTTCATTTGTGGTTAAAAAGCAGTAAAAGAAGATGGAAAACTCCCTGATTTACAGGATTACTTGTGGGAGAACTGCTTCTGTAAGGGACTGGGAAGGCAAGCCTAGAATACTGCTTCACAGCCCCACTGAAATACTGGGGGTTCCAGTATTCAAAGGCCATCTCCTCAGGGGACAAGAGTATTTTATTTCTAGTGCAATACAACCCCGTAACTTTCCCTCAAAGCAAGCCAAGCAAGGCAGACGATCCTGGTGGGAAATCTCTGCAGGTCACAACTCTTCCCGGCCCAGCCCCTCGGGCAGGGCCAGGGGCTGCCACAGGGGTCCCTCCCGCCCGCCAGGGGGCGCGCTGCTCGCATCGGGCCGGCCCGAGGCCCCAGATCAAGGGCAGGCCAGAGGCCACAGTCCCAGGGCAGGCCCGCGGCACTCCCAGCAGCGCGCCCTCTGGCGAGGAGGCGGGTCCTCGGGGCAGGTGAAGGGGCCCAGCCGGTCGGTCCCGGATCCCTCTGGGAACAGCGAAGGAGCAGCAGTGGCCGGAAGTGCCACCATCACTCAGCTCCAACCCGCTGCCTGAAGTGGATGCTGGATGTTGGACTGGGTTATTTTTAGGTCGGTCTTAAAGCGCCCAGCATCTCTCCTCTGCAGCGCAGCCCACCCAGTGGAGCTGGGGCAGCATCATCACCCCCGCCCGGGCACTGGGACAGAACAGCACTCATCACAGAACAGCACCGCTCACACTGGGACCTGCAGCTCCACACACAGGAGAGAAACCTTCACTCTACAGCAAAGGGCTTCCAAACAGCATCAGTCCTTCTTTTCAGCTGCAAAAATGCTTTCGGACACAAGGCAAATTCTTCCCACCTGGAAATCAAGCATCTGACTCAGTTTTGTAATGAATTGTGCTCACTAGTGAAAGGTCCTTAAAGAACTGCCCTGGGTGGCACTGATTCCAAGGCTTTTCTATCTAAAAATGGATCATGCCTAGGAATATGTATATGTGTGTGTAAACACACACACAAACACAATGTGCCCCATTTAGATAATAAAACTTAGTTATATTATAATTTTTTTTGTTAAAAATAAAGAGCACTGCCTTGGAAACACCAGATCTGCAAAGTAAGTTTGAGAGAGGAAAGATTTCTGGGTGTCTGTCTCAGAAGTAACTTCACACACATACCCCTTTCATTTTCAAAGGGCTCTCCAGTACTCAGTGTTTTCATCAGATCCTTCACATCGTGTGCTAATTTTACTGCAAAAAGGCATCTTTTTTTAACACGAAGCTAAAGGTAGTTTGTTATTCTACAGATTACCAAATTATATGTTTTATTACTCTGAAACCTAAACAGTTGCTGGAGTCCTAAAATGACTAAATGCCTGAGGGCACTGTTAAACCCAAACCTGCCACTAACAATTGCTTCCATCAATATGATGTCAGGAGGCATTTCCAGCCCTGCATCTCGGTGCAAGTCTCCTGTGTATTTAATTCTCTACAGCTGCAGAAAATGAAAGCCAAGTGCAATAAACTGATTACATGATGATTAATGCTGATTAATGGAGAATGACGACATTTTACATGCAGCATTCAGTGAATTCAAAACGTTGTTCAAAGGGATCTCTAAACAGTAGGCAGGATAATTCATTATTTCCATCACAATCACCAAGAGCTCTGACAAGCAAGTCATGGAACCAAATACACACTACTTAATCAGAAATTTAAGCTAGTTATGTTAGACATAATCATTCATTAAATGCAGCTTACATTTCCAGGAAAGTCCTTTTAGAGACCCACCTTACATCCAAACATTAAAGATATTGTGTTGTTGGTACATGCTACTTTACAGTGGCATAGCATCGGAGAAAAACAATCCAAGTTTTTGATGCTAGGAGACATTTTTTCAGACCCTGTGCACTTGAATCGATCCGTGACTGAGATTCCAGAAAAATGTCTCTGTAAGCGCTGCTTGCTGCCTGTCTTGGACATTTAATCTAGTCCATAGTGCTCAAAAATAAGCCTTGATATAAATAGGTTGAAGCCTTCTGAAAAAAAAAAAATAAATTCTGCTTCACATTAGAAACCAGATCTTAAAAAAAGCCAAGAAGAAATCCTGTGTCCACGTTTAAATTTCTCGAGTCAGCTTTGTATTTCAATCCGTTGGCATCAGCTCCCAGTGCCAAGTGTCTCCCAGCCCCAAGTCCCACCCTGATCCTCTCGGTCGGAGCCCAGGGTTAGATCCACCAGGGCAGCTCCACCTGCTGCAGTGCGAGGGCTGCCATCTCCTCCGTGAAACCAGGAGCAACTCCAGCAGAGCCACGATGCTCGGTGGCTGCTGGTTGCTTAGGGGAGGGGCAAGATGTTGCAGCAAGGGACTCGTTACCCGGCCCGCCGGAGCTCAACCCCCCCCCTGCCTGCAAGGTGCTTTCGCACTGCACCAATGAGCTGCTGAAACCCCGCTCGGGAATCGCATGGGCAGCGGGAAAAGCAGGCAAGTTGTAAGCTCCCCAGCAGGGAATTTGCTGATCTGCAGCTCCCAGGAGCTTTTTTTTCTCCAAGGAAGTGTCAGCACACTGCAAAACGGATGGCTACGGGATATTTAATCCTCGTTTCCAAACATTAACGATTCAAGGTTATTTGACACACGTTAAAAAAAAAAATAATTAATGTTAACTGCTGTGTAAAAGTCCTAATGGTCGACCAAAAGCAGCAGAGAATCAGCTACAGAAATACAGGAATATTCTTCCACTTCAACACACAATGAAATCAGAAGCTGCTATTTTCTCCTCAGTGAGCTCTAGGAAATCATGAATAATCTGATTGAGGAACTCCTGATAGAGCATTTCCAGCATCTGTACATGGGAACTCTAAAAAACAGTTGGAAGGAAAAAAAGCTTTTGTTTCCTTAAAGGTGAAGTAAAAACAGTCATGGTCTCCCTTCAGATTCGTTTTTCTTTGTCGTGTCCTAATAAGTCTAAACCAAAATGAATTTTAAAATGGTTTATTTAGGGATTTTTTGTTGTTGTTGTTGCTGCTTTGGGG
>JAOEGS010022520.1:0-12569 GCA_025447755.1 Corythornis vintsioides | reverse complement strand
CCCTCCCTCCCTCCATTTTTGAATTTCTCTCCTTTGAAATGACAAGGCAGGTGGGAGCAGCACCTGTGGCATGTGACCAAATCATGGTGCTCCTGTTACTCCTGGTGCCCCACCCTTGGGGTCCCCTCCATGCTGGGCTGGGCATCAAGAGTCTCTGTATCCCCCCCAAATTGGGGAGGGGGTGCATCTGGCCTCTGTCACCCCCACCCTGGCTTCAGCCTCTGTTGGAGGCAGGGGAAACAGGGTGGAGGGCAGCAGGAGCCGCCCCTACTTCCCATCATCACCTCTTGACAATATTAAAGGTCTTGGGGAAATGGTTTGGAGGTATCCATGTCTTTGCCAGCTGTGGTGACTGGGGGGGCAATGACAGCAAGAGCTGGTGAACCCACGGGTGCAGTGGGACAGCCCCAGATGCACCCACTGGCTGCTCCCAAGATGATGGGTGATGCTGTGGAGCAGGCAGTGAGGTGGTGACAGAGGGACAGAGTGGTGGCACCCCCATCCAGTGGTCCTCTGGCCAGCTCTGGGATCAGTGAGTCCTGCCAGGGACACCATGCCATGCTAACACCTGGGTGTTAGCACACTAAGATGGACAGTGGCTCCTGGGGCGGGTGTGCTGGGAGCCAGCAAGGAATGGCCCTGGGGACATGCCCAGGACTGGTGTCTTGTTCATTCACAGAGATATGGGGAGCAGCAGAGGGGGTGCTGGGAGGCAGGAGGGACAGGCAGCGGTTTGGGATCTGTTCTGTATGCCCACCATAGGTCACCAGGGCTAGGTGGGGGGGTTAGCAAGATGGACATTGCTGGGGACACCCACTGGGGGCTGTGTATGACCAGTGCTGGGTGCAACCCAGGGTGCAGGTGGTGGGCCAGCTCCTGCTCAGCACTGCATCCCACTGCCCTGCACTTGCTGTAGTCAGAGCCACCCCATACCACAGCAGGGCTGGATATAGGGACACAAGGATGCAGGTATGAAGGTATGCAGGGATGGAGGGATGAGGGGATGCAGGGGGCTCAGTGGGCTCCGCAGGCTGAAGCACTGCTCCCCTGCCAAGCTGCCTGTGGTGGTGGCCCTGGGTGGGGGTGTCCCACTGCCTCCTCAGCGTGCTGAGCCCCCCCCCGGGGGCTGGCTGGTGAGTCATACGTGGGTGGGTGCTGTCAATCACCCGCAGGCTCTACCAGGGCTGTGGGTTTGCAGCGTTGGCGGTGTCACCTGCAGTGCTACAAGGGGTGGTGGAGATGGAGATGGACCTGCATTCCCACCACCTCCCAACGCTGCTCCCCTGAGAGCCTCAGCTTCACCCATGTGTGTCTTAGACCCCTTGTTGCTTGGGCGAGGGTCTGGGGGTTGGGGAGAGGGGAAGAGGCTCCTCCATCCCTGTCTCCATGACGCCTCTGCCTCTCTGCCGTGCCAGGTGGTCCCATGGGGCTGCTGGTGCCCAGACCCTGCAGGCAGGGGAGCAGGTGTCTTGACACCAAACCCTCTATTCTATTGTCATAGAACCACAGAATGGTTTGGGTTGGAAGGGACCTTAAGGGGGGTTCCAGCCCCCCTGCCATGGGCAGGGACACCTCCCACTAGACCAGGTTGCTCAACCTCAATCTGGCCTTGAGTACTTCCAGAGAATGTGTCATGAAGTGCTCAGCTTTGTCCAGATACCCTCCCCCAGTTCCACCCATCTCCTTCCCCTCATCCATCCCACCACCATCTCTGTTTCTCCCTCTATCCCTTCACTCATTCCACCACCCATCCATCCACTGATGGATGCATCGATGCACTGAGCTGGTGGGTGCTCAGCCTCGGCCCTGGGAGGGGAGGGAGCCCAGCCAAGAGCCTGTCTCTCCAAAGCTGGCTGGCTGGAGCCTACCTACACCTCCCCTCTATATATAGCGCTGCGGAGGCGAGCGCCATGTGATACCTTGCACAGACAAGTGATTAATTGCGGAGTCATTTACAAACAACTTAATAAATCCCCAACACTGATGGTGGTTTAGCACGTGAGGGTGATTTGGAGCCCCTCTGCAGCCTCTTCCCAGGGTGGGGGAGCCTTTGGAGTGTGGCAGAGCTGGCAGCATCCCTGCCCTTGCCCGTGGTCTGGCGGTGGCAGGAGCACTGGTGATTTTATGCGCCAAATACAGGGGTTAGGCAAATGCCAGGCAAGAGTCGCTGCCAAGGTGGCACAAAGCACGTGCTGGGAACTTGTGTGCCACCAAGGGCCATGCTTAGGGGGCTCAGAGTTGGCTCCCAGTTTCCTCTGGCTCTCAGCTGGCAGAGGGCAATTCCCTGAGGGCTCATCCTTTTGCAGAGGGGGAAACTGAGGCACAGGGCAACCCTCAGCCCCATGGTGTACAGAGTATATAAAATACACTGACACAGGGCTATTTCAACTGAGTGTTTGCTTTTCTGAGCAATGTCACCCGGGTATCCTGGGCTGTGCCCCTCCTGAAACAGCCCCCAATACCTCCCTATAGGTCCTGGGCTGGAGATGTGAGGGTTACAGGCGCCCACTGTCTGCCCTGGGTGCTGCTGTTCCTGGGATGCTGCCTGCCCAGGGTCCAGGTGCTGTCTGCTCTGGATGCTGCTTGCCCTGTGTGCTGCTTAATCTGGGTGCTGCCATTCCTGGAATGCTGCCTTCCCAGATCCTTGTCAAAAACCCCTGGTCAAGAACGATTCAGGGGTCACCAAAGGGGCCCTGAAGGTACTGGGTGACAGCCAGGAATGGGAGAGGCTTCGTGCGCCCAGACACATGCACTTTCTTGGGGGTAGGGGGGTGGTACCACCCCACCTTCACCCTCCTCATCTGGAGTACCCTACATGGGAGGTCCAGCCTGGTGCTGCAGCCACCGTGGGCCTCCCCACGTTGAGCCAGCTGTGCCCCATCTCTGCATCCCACGTCCCCAGCATCGTGTACCACTGAGCGGATGCTCTCCCCCCCTTTCCCAGTGATGAACTCAGCACTTTATCAGCTCCTCGATTTAATAGACGTGCAGCCACACTCCAGCAGACTTTAAAACAGTCATTATTTCATCAGCCGCCCCATTAAACTGTCACTGGCTTCTTTCAAGCTCTGTCACATCCCCCCCCCCATTTCTTTCCCTCCTGCCTTGTCCCCATCCCTGATTTTGTTTTTTTCATCGGAACGTGGAGCTGCTTCCTTGCTCAGGCTACTACTGAGGGGTGACCAAGGACAGAGGGTCACCACCTCCATCTGCTGTCAGCTTATCCATCCATAAAACGGGCTCAAACTGGGGAACAGTTTGGGGAAACCTCCTGAAGATAACAACCATCAGCTCTGCTCCCTGGCCCAGCGCTGAGCACCCTCCACTCAACCAGCACCTCTGCTTGTTTCCAGTGGTGGAAGATGATTGGGAAGGGGGAGAAGAGCTGCTCGGAGGGTTTTGAGAGCACAAAGCAATGGGGCATGGAAAGGGCCCCCCTGCTTGAAGCCTTTTCCACATCCTTGTGCTCCCTCATTCCCCTCCTCCCTCCCCAGCAGCCGCCCACTCCCCCTCCTGGCTTAATCGGGGAAATAAAAGATGTAAAGAGCCAAATAAACGTCGAGCAGGCTCGAGTGGAGAAGGGGTGAAGAGGTGGGTTGTGCCTTGGGAGATGTCCCATGGGATCTGCCTCTCCCGACTCCCCTGGGGCTCCAGCAGCACCGGGGGGGCTCAGTGCCTGGTGCTGGATGTTGAGGACTTGGCACCGTGGTGGGGCATGGAGGAGGTGGTGCTGGTATGGTGTGGTTGTCCTTGGCTTGACTTGGCCAGAGCAGCCAAAGAGCTGTGGCTGAGGCTAGTCAGTGGTGGAGGCAGGAGCCAGAATGGGATTTTCCTGGTGCCTTTACACCATGGAGCTGTGTGAACCTGGTGCCTGGGGAAGGATGCTCTGGGGAAACCCCAACAGCCATGTTTCCAGGCCTGGGCTGCTGGGAAGGCTGGGGGGCAGTGATACCAGTGCTGCATGGGGGGATTTCAGCAAACCCTCAGGGTGCTGGTGCAGGGCCCCAGCTCCTTGCTCTGCTGGCTGGATTTTACCCACTGAGAGGAGGAGCTGGGCTTGTCTTTCTCCATTAAGCTGACATCAATTTGCATTTATTTTAAAACAACAGAGCTTTCAATCTCTCTCCCACCATGGCTACCCTGTGGTGATGCTCCTGGGTTGTCAGCCTGGAGAGATCTCTGCTCTGACCCTGTCTGTGGCTGGGACCAGCGCTGAAGAAGCAGGATAGGATCCCTAGGGACACGTGAGCAATGTGGGACACATATAAATATATAATTACTGACTCAGCAGAGCCCTGGGTTGATCCTGCAGACAGACCTGGTTTAAAGGAGGAGACACAGCCTACGCAATGCTCCAGGCTTGGGGCAGAGTGAATGGAAACTACCCATTGGAAAAGGCCCTGAGGGTGCTGGTTGTCAAGCAGCTGAAGATGAGCCAGTGTGTGCCCAGGTAGCCAAGAAGGCCACCAGCATCCTGGATCAGCACTGGTGTGGCCAGCAGGACTAGGACAGGGACTGTCACAGTCTCTACCATCACATCTTCCTGGTGACACAGGACAATCCAATTCACACCTTCTTCCTCAAGTTACCAACCCTCCCATCACTGGCTTTTTATTTGTCTAAAAATTTCATGATCACAAGTGTTGTGAGGAGCAGCTGAGAGACCTGGGGCTGTTCAGCCTGGAGAAAAGGAGGCTCAGGGGAGACCTTCTCACTCTCCACAACTCCCTGACAGGAGGTTGAAACCAGGTGGGGGTTGGTCTTTTCTCCCAAGGAACAAGAGACCGGATAAGAGACAAGTTGTTGACCTCAGGTTTCCCCAGGAGAGGTTTAGGTTGGACATGAGGAACAAATTCTTAATCTATAAGGTTGTCAGGGCCTGTCCCAGGCTGCCCAGAGCAGTGGTGGAGTCCCCATCCTTGGAGGGGTTTCCAAGGCATGGAGCTGTGGTGCTGAGGGACATGGGGTAGTGGTGCCCTGGCAGTGTTGGACTTGATGATCTGAAAGGTCTCTTCCAACCATGATGATTCTATGATTCTGTTTCTCCACTGATGGAGAATGAAGGCCAGGTGGAACCTGGCTGCTGCAGCCAGGGGTGGATTTCACTTCCTGCAGCAGATGTGCATCACCAGGACTCAAAAATCCCTGTTTCCCCTGTTCCATTCCCTCGTAGCCTCCTGAGAGGGGCCTGGAGCTGCAGTGGATGTGTGTGCTCACCAGGACCCATGCACACATGATCCCATGCACAGGTGGTGTGTGCAAGCAGACCACGCGTGTCCAAACGTGCACTGGGATGAGCACACACTGATTTATTCCACCCTTCACAGCCCAGGTAAGAAGCAGGTTTGGGCATGGGTGGCTACTGGACAAACTCACCCCCCTTCCATGTTTGCTGGGGGATAAACCAGCTTTGCATCCTTTAGCCCACAGAAGGGTCGTGAGCCCTCATCGTACAGCGATGCTCGGGCCTTGAATGCAGCCTAGAAGAAAAGAAATAACTAAAAAATAAAATTAAAAAAAAAAAAAAATTAAAAGGAAAAAAAACCTAGAAGAAATGGTGACACTTGCTCACACACACGTATTAAAAACAAAAAAAACCCACAAAAACAACACCACAACCCACCATCTCTTTGAGGACAATCACTTCAAATTGGCTATTTATCGGCGCAGCATCCCGCCGGGAGGTTGCCATGGCTACCTGCGAGCCCTGGCAGCCCGCTGCTGGGGAGGCAGCGTGCCAGCCCCATGTGCCACCACCACCACGTGTGCCCCCCACCGTCCCGCCAGTGATAAACCCTCCTATTGCGCTGGTACCTGTTGCTGGAGGGCTTGGCAAACTCTGTTGAGCCTGGCATTGAGTAATGATCTTGGTGCCCAGACCCTGGAGGTTTGTTCCCACCTAGAAACGTGCCACTGGGCATCCCCATGGACCAGAGGCTGCTCCAACCCCCGTGGCCACTACATCCCATAGCTCCAGGTGATCTGATTTGCTTCCATAGGGATTTCAATAACTTAACCTGCTGGGAAGAAGTGGCCAAGAGCTTGTTTATGGCATGGGAAGCAGAGCAGAGATACCCCTTACAGAGGCATTTCCCAGGGATGCTGTGAGCCTCTTCTGCAGCCCAGAGCGTCACTGGGTCTGTCCACTACTCAAGCAGGGATGCAGTGTATATGGAACAGGTTGCCCAGAGAAGTTGTGGATGCCCACCCCTGGAAATGTTCAAGGTGAGGTTGAATGGGAGGTGTTCCATCCCCTGTGGCAGCTGGGTTGGAACTAGATGATCTTTAAGGTCCCTTTCAATCCAAACCAGTCTATGATTCTATGATTTACTGGGGGTTAGTAGGAGGGGAATAGAGCTGCTGGCCATGACTGGTGAGCACCAACTAGTGTCCCAGGCAAGTACATTGCTCTCAGCAACACCTCATCCATATTCGGTGTGAGCCAGTGAGTAGATGATGATATGAGGTTTCATTTCCCTTCTCTAATCTGGTCAGAAGATCTTTTTGTCACTCTCTTTCTCAGCTCCGATTGCCCCTGTGCTGATGAAGCAGGGGACACCGAGACCCCCTCAAAGCATTCCTTGTCCCTTTTCTCCCAGTTGTTTTCAGGGATGGCAACTGGCTTTGGCACAGTATGGGGTGGGCACTAGCAAGAGCTGGTATCACATGCCACCTCCCCCTTCCCATCACAGGACTGTGTCGTAGTGGGATGCTGAACCCAAAAACAACCTCCAGACATCTCCCTGGGACATCCATCCCTGTCCCAAAATCCCAGGCTCTGGGGCTTCTCCCTGCTCTGCCCACACCACAGCAGAGCTGTTGTACCTGCAGACATGGGAAATCATTTTCCTGATCATTGAGGATTTCTCTCCTTTTTTTTTTTTTGAGAACAGCTTGTACCGACCTTGCGATAAAAACAAGGCTCTGGGTTCCTCTGGGTGTTGTTTTCTGTTCTTTTTCTGTTCCCATGATAAATGTCAATGAAAATGGAAAAGCTTTTCTTCTTTTTTTTTGCCATTTTCTTCCCTCCCTGAAAGACTCCTCAGGTTTTCAAGAGTGTGGAAAAAACAGAGAGGGGGAAAAAACCCCCCAGATTGCTGAAATTGAACTTTCTTGCAGACATTTCTACAGAAGCGAAGGGAACAGCGCTTCCTTCAGTGGGAATATCGACAATCCCAGGCAGGACTCACATGCCCATCATGCAAAAGTACTGTGGCTTCCTCAAACTCCTCCCTTTTGCCCTTTGCTGGGGGGTGAGGCCGTGAAAAAGCAGATGTTGGGGCAGTAGAATCTGTGGGGCATTGTGGAGGAGGCACATTACAGCTAGCAACTGCCCTGACTTTCTTCCCAAGCTCACCAGAGCACACTGGAGGTTTGCAGGGGGGATCATTTTGACACGGGAGCAACAGACAGGGCTGCAAAGTGACCTGCATGAAGCTCCCAAACCCGATGCTTTGCTCTTCTGCTGGCAGGAATCTCCACCATCCCACAGCCCCCTGCAGCAGCAGCCCTGACATGGCTGGGAGCAACCAAAGTCCAGCTTCCACCTCTTCCCTGCCCAGCCATGGCTGCTTGGCATTTATTCGGGGTGCACAGGGTGGTGGATGAATGTGGATGTTTGAAAGACAGCCCTAAGGAGAGGGGATCAAGGGCACCCTCTTGTCAGTATGAAGGTAACACCAAGTCAGGTGAGTGTGTTGATCTGCTGGAGAGTAGGACATTATAGAGAGGGGTCTGGCCAGGCTGCATTGATGGTCCAAGACAACATGATGAGGTTCAAGAAAGTTAAGGTCTGGGTTCTGTCCTTGGGTCAAAACAACCAAAAAACCCCAATTTTAATTATATTAAACTATGAAACTGGAAGTAGGAAAGTGAAGGACAACTCAGTCCCCAGAATGCTGGGATGATCTACTAGGGTATCTCTGAAGGAAGGAGCCTGTGCATGCACAGCAAAGGAGCAAATTACTCTCAGAAACTTACAGCTCTGAGCATGGGGCGGCAGCGATGCCGAGCCCTTTTGTTGGGGAAATGTATCTGCAGAGCAAATTGCTTTGTATCAGCAAATAACATCGACATTAGCATTGGTATCCTGCACAATGAGCACTCGAGGACAATGCGCAGCTATTCAGAACTTGAAAAATTCAATCCTGTAGCTAAGGAGGCTCTGCAGAAGTGGAAAGCCAGGCTGGTTTCATATTCACAACACAAACGCTGGTACGAGGGCATGTAACTGGAACGGCGCCTTTGACACGCCGGCAGCGCTTCGCTTCCCCACAGGAGATAAAGACCCCGTCAGCGCCGGGAGCGGGAACTGCCCAGAGCTCTGGCAGAGGGTTGTTTGCTGCACCTGACACAGAAACGTGTGGAGAAACAAGAGGGATTTCACAGAATTCCAGCATGGGGGTTGGAAGGGAACTCTGGAGATCATCTCGGCCAACTGCCCTGCTCCAGCAGGGGCACCCGCAGCAGGGTGCCCAGGATCATGGCCAAGCAGCTTTGCAATCTCTCCAGAGAAGGAGACTCCACAGCCTCTCTGGGCAGCCTGGGCCAGGCTCTGGCACCCTCATAGCAAAGAACCTTCTGGGTTCCATCTAGTCTGTGCCCATTGCCCCTTGTTTTGCTGCTGGAAACCACAGAAAATAGTCTGGCTCCATCCTCTTGACACCTGCCCTTTAGATATTTATAAACATTGTACGAGACTCCATGTTGGACCCTCACATTTTTATGGCATCCAGCAAAAGGTCACAACATCCTGACATCTGTGAAAAGTCCCTCACCCTGGTTGGGATCTTGTCAAAATGTGGCATGAAAGCCAAAGGATGCTTCAGGATCCTCTGAATCTCCAAACCAGCTGCCAGTTTTCATGGCATGCATCAGAAGGTCACATCCTCTTGACATCTGTGCCATGTCCCTCACCCTGTGTGAGATCCTGTAGCCCTTGGTTGCTTATGAACCCTTTGTCCTCAAGACACCAGTCCAGCTCTCCTGGGTGCTTTCAAACAAGAGTGAGGAGGGATTTATCTGAAAAACAAACCAAAACAAACCAAAACATTTTAAATGAAAAACATCAAAATATTTCAGAAGCAGGGGAAGTGTTCCACCAGGCTATTTAAGTATCTCGGCATTTGTGAAACTCCTGGGGCTGCAGACACTGAAAGGAGGAACTGTGGAGGAAACAGAGCCTGTGCTGCTGTTTGCAGAAGGCCTCAGAAGCTGCTTGGATACAGGGCTGAGTTTTCTCTGGAGGAAAAAATAGTATAGAGCGATGCAGAGCTGAGAAAAAACACTTCTTCTAAACACTAAGAAGAACATTTGTAGAGCCAGGCAGCACACCAGGGGGTTGAGATCAGGTTGGATGCTGGGAATATGCAGATGTGGTGGTCCCTGCCTCATATCTGGAGACGGATGGTTCCTTCTGGTGAACCTTGCACCCAGGTCTGCTCTGATCTTCTCAGCTGCTTCTGGCTGGGGACCGTTGCCAGACAAAAGTATCTCTTGGGAATAAGAGAGGCTGGGATAAACAAACACAGGAATTTTGGGGTTTTTTTGGGGGAGACAAGGGGGTTCCCTGTAGATGTTTTCATGCCAAGATGGTGTGGGAAGGCAGCTCCATCACATGAGGGTTAGCAAGCTTGGTGGGTGTTGCACGGCCTGTACTTGGCTACTGCCTTGTTCCCCACACCCATCTCTGCCAATGCATGTTTTAGGGACCTGTTCAGTCCCCTGTCATCCATGTTCCTGCCATCCAGGAACATCTTTTACATTGTGAACTCAAGGCCAGTCCCACATCTTGGGCTCTAGAAAGTCTGCAAGAAGCAACAGCAGAAAGCGAGGCCTCTTGAGCAGGCCACACCTCCACCAGAGCCCGAAGCAGAGAAAGATGGAAAGTTTGGGTGTGTTAATACCACTGCTAAGTGCAACCATGTGGCAGCAGCTGCTCAGCTCGCCTGGGCTGACACAAGAACCATCATGCAGCTGTTTTCTCACAGGATCCAGCCTGATGGGAGGAAATCAAATAATATCAACACAGTGAAGAAAAATACTCAAAGAATTATCAAACAGCTTTTGTTGGAAAAAGCTTTTAAGATCATCAGGTCCAGCCATTAACCCAGCACTTCCAGGACACCACTAAACCCATGTCCCTCAGCATCACATCTCCATGGCTTTGAAACCCCTCCAGGGATGGGGACTCCACCACTGCCCTGGGCAGCCTGGGACAGGCCTGGACAGCCCTTGTGGGGAAGAAATTGTTCCTCAGGTCCAACCTAAACCTCTCCTGGTGCAACTTGAGGCTCTTTCTTCTTGTCCCAAATGAGTGAGAGTGATAAATAAAATCCCTGAGTTGAATACTTGAGCCTTCTGAGGCTTTGTCCACACTTGGGTTAGCACAAACCACTTTGGTGGGAGAAGATGTACTAGCACAGAGATGGGTCTCAGTCTTCACAGCAGGCATGTCCTCCAAGGAGTGCAGAATGTGCCCCAAACCTAGGTGAGGTCAGCCAGAAGATGAAAATGTCACTAGATTTCAGACTCAGGTTGGAAATTTGTGTTAAAATGATGGTCCTTAAAATAACCTCAAATTATCCCTAGTGTTAGGTCTTGGACTAAAATTTGGTCAAGTTGTGGCATATCTGGGCCTCAGTTTCCCCCTCTGGACAATGCAGGAAGAGGATCTTGGGTAATCAGTATGATACATTATTCTGTTTCTGTAGATCATGGGGATATTAATCCTTGTGAATTCAACAGGAACTGATGTGATTTGAGTGCTAATCTCTTGGTATCTATTGCTGCTCTGTAAATCCCAGCTGGATTCATGATGGAGCAGGGGAATAGCAACATATCCACAATGATTTTAAGACACATTTCTCCCCTCTCCCCAGATGTGACCCCTGGAGGGGTGGAGATGTGCAGAGCTACTAAAGGGCAACCAAAATTGCAAAATCTCATTATATGAAGCCAAGCTCCCAATTTGGGGTGTGGGCTGGTAATGCTGTGCAGTGAAAGCAGCACCAGGAGAGCATGTGGAGAATGCTGCTAAATCTGTGGACCCAAGAGATCATGGAATCATGGAATGGTTTGGGCTAGAAGGGACCTTAAAAGATCATCTAGTTCCACCCCACCTTCAACTAGATCTTCAACATCTTCCACTAGACCAGGTCACTCAGAGCCCCATCCAACCTGGCACTGAACACTTCCAGGGATGGGGCACCCACAGCTTCCCTGGACAAATGCTCCGATGGTCCCAAGTTCACCAGACTAACATCAGGGTAGCTTTAGTGGCTCAAACCAAAGTTCCATCTCTTGCCAGTGACCAAGGGCGAGTGTAAGAGCAGGGCAAGTACACATGGAACTTTCCTGTTCTGTCTTGGCCTCCGACCATGTGGTGCTCGGGGACGTACCAAGATGCTGATGGCTGCTGTATTGTGTACATAAAAATGCTGCGCTTAAGCCATGTGAACTTTTAGCATCCAGAACATCCTGAGGCAAGAAGTTCTGCTCCTCACCTTCACCTGTGGGACGATCTCCTCCTGCTCTTTGTTCAGGA
The DNA here is from genome assembly GCA_025447755.1 of Corythornis vintsioides. Classification (NCBI taxonomy): domain Eukaryota; kingdom Metazoa; phylum Chordata; class Aves; order Coraciiformes; family Alcedinidae; genus Corythornis; species Corythornis vintsioides. The sequence continues at coordinate 1,024 of JAOEGS010022520.1, read as the reverse complement.
CCTGGTTCCTGTTTGTTTCACCTGAGGTCTCTAGTGCTTGCACTGGAAGGAGCTTGTGCTTAAGTATCTTTTAAAAGTCCAAGCTGCTCTCAGTCCTTCTTCGTCTCCTCTTCTTGTGTCAGGAGATGTGGGATCTTGGGGCAGGCTAAACCTGCTCTGACCCTGATTCAGCATAGGATGGATGCTTTTCCAAACAAACTTACCTAATGTCCTGCAAAGCCCAAACAGACAGTGCAGGGGCTCCTCCAACACAACCAAGACACGCTCTGGAGGGGCTCAGTGCTGCACTTGCTCAAAGGGCTGTATGCTCATTATAGTACCGGGGCTGGGACCTGCTTGAAGGAGTGTACTGAGATGGGGCAGGGACTGTGGACCAGTGCTATCCAACATTACTTGATGCTGCTCAGTGCCCTTGGGAAAGGATCCTGCCTGCTGGTTGTGTGCTGCCAGGTGTTGCCCAGTATTCCTGAGGCAAGGACCTTTGGGACCAGTGCTGCCCAGTGCTCCTGGAATGAGGATTTGTGAGACCAGTGCTGCCCAGGCAGGGACCTGCCTGCAGGCAGATAATGCCCAATGCCCCTGCGGAAGGAACCTGCTTGTGGGTTTGGTGCTGCTCAGTACCCCTGGGGCAGGGACTTGCCTGAAGAGCCAGTGCTGCCCAGTGCTGTCCGATGCCCACGTGGAAGATCAGTCTTGTGGTCCCCGAAGGACTGGTTGCCCGGTGTGCCGGTTGCCGCCGCGGGTAAACGCGGGGGAGTGGGCTGGATCGCGCAGGGCCCGCGTGTCCTCGCTAGACAAAGGCGGCGGCCCCTCGGCGCGGAGCGGCGCAGCGGGCGAGGCCGGGCGCGGCCCGCGGCGGGCGGAGGCAGGCGGCAGGTGCCGACCCCATCGGCTCCTCCGCGCCAGCGGCTCGGCCCCCCCCCCGCCCCCCCGAGCCCCCGCCGCGCCCGCCAACAGTGGCGCCCCCCCCCCCCCCCCCCCCCCCCCCCCCCCCCCCCCCCCCCCCCCCCCCCCCCCCCCCCCC